>OY787618.1:3906976-4003845 GCA_963678935.1 Umbilicus rupestris | reverse complement strand
TATTTACTCACTTTTTTCTTCAAACCAAAGTAAATCGATCATCAATACTTAACTCGTACGGTTTCACCTACCACCTTGAGAACCTATCATAAATCATACAATTACTAATTCATTACGTATAATTTCCACAATTTTGTATACTACCAGCAATAGACCACAGATCAACCCCCTTTTTTCATAATAATTAGTCAAACATATAAGATGTGCTTAACACAATGCACGGACTGCATGTATTTTTTTAGCAAGGGTACCCCCATCGCTTTTTAGCAAGGGTACCCCAATCGCCTATGTCTCATCTATTCTTCTAAAGCTTCATTATTGGTTAAATAAAATATGATGATAATTTCTTTTAATCCTAATCCTAATTAACAGGCGAGATTTGGCTTGACATATCTATATTATACAAAATACATGTAAGTCACTTATAGATTAGATCCATGAAATAACTAGATAATTAGGTTCCAACAGTCAGTCGCATGATCTCATCCTAAGTTCCTTCCTAAGCCTAACAAAACATGAACCAACCCACCATCCAAATCTTTAAGCACCAATCACTACACACAAAGTGTCAAGATTTTCAAATAATATAACCTGCAACACTCACAATCACTTAGGCACACATCATCTCTCAAAAAGGATGTCATTTCCATCATTTCACAACAATACTTCTTTCAACATAATCAGATAAAATTCAATTATGGAAGCAACAACATACTCAACCCCAATCAACCAACCACGAACCAGCTCCAATTCGTTCATCATTACAGAAAACTTTACCCTCTCTCACAATCTTAACACCACCAATCTTGACAGCTGACCAATCTCAACACCACCACCGACTGCCTCCACTTCTTTTGTTTCTGTTTTCTTTTTATTTGTGTTAGGGTTTGTGTTAACGCAAATAGAATAAGTTGCATATATATTTCTAAATTGTATTTATCCTCTTTTTTAATGTTATTTATTCTTTTCCATTCATTACATATTCTTTCTGTTTATCTGACCCAAATAAATTTTCCTAAACAATAGTTATGACAATACATTTAATAGTAAAAATGATTTTAAATGAGTTATGTAGGAGGTAAGCCTTGCTTGCGAGTCTTCAAGCACTGAAAATACTGCATAATAACTTCATTATCAATGTTCTTAAACACGTCCCTTTCAATACAGCAAACCAAACAATCAGTGAGAAAATCATCTCCAATTTTATTACGCAAATCTATCTTGACAATCTTCATTGCAAAGAAAGATCTTTCCACAGTAGCGGTCGCAACTGGTAACACCAAAATCAACTCAGTAACACGATATACTAAGGGAAATGTAGTGTGGTATGCCGCCTCAACCATCTTTTTAGCAACATCTCCAATATCTTGTAGCAAAGAAAAGATATCATTTTCTCTCATCTCATAAATCCAACCATTAAGCTCTTCTTCAAGCTCCATTAAAGCGCACTTAGAGAACTCTTGCAGATACAACACCGCAAGTCGAATTATCTTTGAACTATTAAATTTGGAGAATGAGTTTTAGGATTAAGACACCCAATACAAGTAAGCAATTTTATATTTGACTCACCAAAGTGATTCTCCATCTCTTGACAAATTCGGTCAATCACCTAGACAAGTAGCTTATCATTAGCAATTTATTGCAACAAATTAATTCAATAGACAATAGAAAAAAAAAATTGAAGTACCTGATAACATATATCAAATCTAAAGTGTGCTTCATTTGTTGTAGCATGACTCAAACGAAAGAGGCTATGAACTTTATCTTCCATGTTAAGAATGATAATATCATTTTTGGCACAAAAACTATTTACACTTTCCAAAAGTTCATCCCATCCATTCTCCCTTAATGCTAGCAATCTTGTTTTGGTGTCCGCAAGATGAGGACACACATACAGGCTATATATAGCAAGGAGAGGGAGGATAAAATCGAACCTGCGAATCGGATTGAAGGGGGCTGCTCTGCTGCGCAAAATGAAAACACAATTTGGGGATTTGTCGACTAGTTAATATGACGACTTCTAAAATGAATGGAAAGGATGAAGCCAGAAGGGGATTAGGGGAGGTGGCCGTTGTGATTTGGGGATGTGGATTGAGGCTGCGATTTAGGGATGCGGATTGTCGGATTGAGGCTGGGGAGCTTTGAAGATTGTAGATTGATGGAGGATTTATTAATATTTAATTAGTATTTAATAAATATTTAAATAAAAAATATTTTAGTGTAAAATTTTGAGGGGGGGGCTAATTATTTGACCAATTTACTATTGATAGATCCTCCTCTAGTAAACCTTAAGAATCTGTTAGGAATTATACATAAGATTATAAGAAAAAGAAAAGATATTATAAAAAGAAAATAGAAGATAAGAACAAAATAATAATTTTCTAGAAATGTGGAAAGCATTATGCCAAAACTTGTTGGGTAAAAAAGAAAGATTAGTAGTCTTGAAGAAGATGAAAGAATAAAAAGAATCATTTACAAAATGTTACTTAACTGAAGATCTTAAAATCCTATGAAATGAAGATGTCATATTAGACTCGGATTCAAAGTGTGAACCTTGTATTGTGAGACAATCTTGTCCAACACAAAGAATCCGATGATACAATGGATGAGGAACAATTACACAAAATCCAAGCACAATTTCAAAATTTGAAGATTAATGTCTTAAACCATAATAATACTATGAAATTATCTAAGAAAATTAAAGATACAGAATTAAGATAAAAATAATTGATCAAATAGGAACTATTCGAGGGACTTCTAAGGATCAAGAAGTAAGAAGAAAAAATTAGACAAAAGAAAGAAATAAAAAATCCTATATTAACCTATGATTTAACCATTGTGATAATCTCAAAAAAGAAATTCAAGATTTAAAATTAGAAAACAATTTGCTCGATTAGATAATTTCTAGAATAGAAATAGGAAAAGGTAAAGAAATTATGACTCTAGTTGATAGTGCAGCGAAATTTAATGTTATTCAAGAGGGATTGATTCCAACAAGATATGTTTATAAAACAACTTATACGTTGTCTCACACATGAGTTAATAATCTACAGATTAGTAATAAGTTACAAAAAGCTAAAGTTTGTATTAATAAAAAATGCATTAAGACTAGTTTTTTACTAGCAAAGACATTACTAACCAGGTGATACTTGGAATACTGTTTCTAACAAAAATCTATTCTTTAAAAAGGTTTGATTCAGAAGGAATATTAGGAACATTTTAAAGAAGTGAAATTTAAAACTAAACCTTTAACAAAGGTCCTTCATGGAGTTTATGACATTATATCTGTCAAAGAAAACCAGTTAACTCGTTAAATAAAAATTAAACATTCTCACTGTAGAAGAAAAACTTTAGAACCTAAATTAAAGGACAACATAAGACTTTTACCTAACCAATTTTCATAGAAATTTGTAAGGATTATCCTAATACTTTTTGGGATAAAAAGTATATTGTCGGAAGACTCTGAACATTAAATTCTAACCCACAAATAAGCTATATAATTATGGAAATGATTATAGAATTTAACAAATAAGCATGAAGCAAGAAAATAAAATAAACCCTAAACCCCACATAAAATGTTGAGCGCATCGATCAATCATGGCCGTCTGATCATTCTTCTTCTTCTTTACATATGATTTAAATTCTCTTTTATTTATCTTTACGGTCCAATTTTTAGAATCGCCTCCATCTGTTCTGAAATCAAACTCGGTTAGAGAGAAAAGAAAAGGAAAAAAAACCGAAAGCACAATTCCCAGAATACCACCATCTTCAATCGACGATTTCCGATCTCCAATCCCAGCTTTATTTCTAGGTTTTGTCCTTCCCAGTATCATCCTCTTTACTTATCATCTGATTTTATTTTGTTCATCGCCAGTCCCCGTGGAACATTAAATATTCGATTCCGTTGTTACAGTTCGATCCAGTCGATTTTGTGGGTTGAATTGGTGCTGCGATGGCTTGTCGTTCCGCGTTGGCTTTCTGAGATTTTGTCTTCTCTCTCTCTCTCTTCAATTTCGTTCTTTTTGCTTTTGTCTAATGGGCGATCTTAGAGAATGGTCGCCGAATGGACCTGCCACCCTGACACCGTCGTGTAATCCGAATTTGACTGCGATTGGGGCTGATTGTTGGGAAGCGGCCGAGCAAGTGACCAGTGAGATTATTTCGTATGTACGGCCAACCGTCGTCTCTGATTCCAGGAGAAAGGATGTCATTGAGTTTGTTCAGAACCTGATTCGATCTTCTCTTGGATGTGAGGTAGCTTTAACCTCTCTGCTACTTTCTGTTGTCAAGTAAAGCATCCACTTTTATTTGATCAGTCATTATATTATCTAAATGTGAAATTGCTTCATATATAAGAACAGCCGAATGGGTATTTGTTTTTTGGGTTCAATGATTGGACAATTTTACTTAGCTACTAATTCTTATCGACACTTGTTCTCTTGTGGTGTGTCTGCTTTATTGCACAGGCCCTTTTTGAGTGATATCTATCCATATTTTGTGTGTTATTCATTCTGAAACTTTAAGTTGAAATTATGCATCCCCCTGTTACCAAATTTCATGTCTTTGATTCTCAGTAATTTTTTTTTTTGAGTTTTAAAAGGGTTAGTGTGTACTTCTATGGCACTGGACTAGCCTGAATCTGTGGGCAGTCAAATTAGATCTGATATTGCTAATATGATACTACTCTATCAAATTTCATTCGCCAGTTGAACCCAGAAAGGTGCTTGCATAAAATAGAGTGATTTTCTTAACTTTGTAATAAGGATGTCTACACTCAAGTAATGTGTACATCTTGAGAACAGTGACTAGTGACTATTAGCACCTAACAGTAACGAACATGTCCAGTTAATCCCAACTAGGTCTGTAGATTATATGTCCAGTAATATAGTCATCTTTTCAACATATAAATAGTTTATAAACGATAATCCATTCTGTTTGTGTCGTTAGCCAACTGACTAGTGACTATTAGCACCTAACAGTAACGAACATGTTTCCGGGAAATATTCTAACAAATATTATTAGTGAAGTTTCTTTTTTTGATTATCTTACTTTATAGATATCAAGAATACAACTTGCATCTGTTAAATTAATGGTGACAAACATCTTATGATGGTAGGATTTTTTGTGCTGTAATCCTTTTGTTTGCACCTTTGACGGAGATGCTAAGTGCAATTTTACATGCATGGATTATAGTGAGGATGTGGTAGGGTTAAAAGTGTTCTTCATTGATTATTGCATGATAAGAGAAATGAAAGAAACTGGCTTGAATTTAAATGAAATGAGAAGGATTATTGCTTATGCTAAATCCTAATAGAATACTCCTAGTGGGTGAAACAATTAAATAGTCTGTCGTTTATTATAAAACTGGGAAGGTAGAATAGTTGAAGCCCGATAAAACTATTGGAAGTTTCGATCTCATCAGTTCATCTTTTTATGTTATGGGGTGATAAATTACATCAAGGATCCAAAAGCACGGCCCTACACAAGAGTGGGAATCAGCATGTATGAGGGTTAAATCAAAATAGCATAGGACAGAGGACCTGAAAGAGTTTTAGCTTTTATTATAGGGTTTTACATACTATAAATACCATTAAGGAGCTTTCTAAAAATCCTAAAACTGTGTCATTTGAGTAGCCCGCGTTTAAATAAATGAGTGCTGAATCTCCTAAAAAGTGTCATTTTTGGTAAGTATCTTAAATATATTAGTATCCGGATATCTCTACTTGAAGTTCTAAGTTGTAAAGAAGCATTTGGCACTTGACTGCTCATGGCTGTTAGAAGATGGAAATGCCATTTTCTGCTATTCACAGAAGGTCACAAACTGGATTTTGACAGTGGTCTTCAACCCTTTTGCCGCCCTTTCTTTTTTTGTCTTTGCTGGTTCACTCTCAATCATAGCACACCCATGTATTTGCATTCTTGGTCCCACGAGTATCACACATCTTTCAAAATCCTCACCTTATAGGTTGTTTGAAGTAATGTTTTACACTTCATTTAATTGAGCGAATTCAAAAAGTTTTGTTGGTAGAATTTAACTTTGTTAAAGCATTTATCTACTCAGTTAAAGTCAATTATTGTACAATTTATGTCTTTTTGACAATTAATTTGCGATTTTCTCATTTTTACTTTTCAACAGAACACATGCTGGTAACTGGTTGTCATGTCGGTTATATGACATCTTGTACACTGTTCCCCTG
This sequence comes from Umbilicus rupestris, assembly GCA_963678935.1. Taxonomy (NCBI): domain Eukaryota; kingdom Viridiplantae; phylum Streptophyta; class Magnoliopsida; order Saxifragales; family Crassulaceae; genus Umbilicus; species Umbilicus rupestris. Next base: position 3,997,648 of record OY787618.1, on the reverse strand, counting down.
TTTTATCATTTTTTACCAATTTCCCGTCACATTGTAGGATCAGCCTTCATGTGACATACAGAGTTACCAACAGACGTGATTAGATGTAAAAAGATTCATGTTAGATGTATATCTACATATTGCCATACATAAGTAACTTAATTTATATTCATACTCATTGATTTACCTTCTTTATAGTCTTTATTAACTACTTAACTGATACATGTTTTTTAACTCTACTTTTCTTAGTTTTGCTGGCCTCTTAGCCGGGGTGTTTATGTCACACTTATCGGTATTGGCTACAACCAAAATGACAAATGCTGTGCACCTATTCACCCAAATCATATAATTATAGAGTGCGGAAATCCTTTAACCAGTTAAGCACATTGATGAAGTTTTTGACATGACATGTGAAAGGATCACACGCTCTGTTGTTCTTATTACCTCAGATTTTGAAGGATAAAGTGACACCTTATTGTAAACAAAGGCCAGAAAACCCATAATTAAGTTATATTTTAAATTATTTTTCATTGTTGTTTTTTTAGAAAATACACTATTAGTTGTATGATCAAAGTATTAGTAGTCATTGTTTTTAAATAAATAGTTTCCGTATCAAGATGTGTTATCGAACAACAAATCAGTACGAGTTATAGTTTGGTATCTTGATCAGCTCAACTATTGCTTGTATTTTTATACTGAAAAAGAACTTAATATAATAGATTGGAACTTGATAGATTTGAAACCAGCATGCCTCGGCTTGTGATGGATACATGATTTTATGAGCTATTCAATATTTTTTATCGTTGATCATAAAAACTATGGATATATAACGCAGATTGCTTTTTTTGTTTATAGTTCCATGAGTGCAAAGTGTTTGGTCATTTCTCAGTTAATTAACTGTGGTAAATTAATCTAATATAGATGTAGATTTAACTCAGGAAATTTCAATATGATTATCATGTTAAATTAGTTTAGAATTTGAATAAGGAAATTTGATCATTAAATATTAAACTACTGAACCACTACAGGATGGCGACTGCATTTACTTTAGAATTTGTTTAGTGTATTTGCTAAATCAGTGTCAATTCTCTTAAAAATATTTTCTTTTCAGGTATTCCCTTTTGGGTCTGTACCATTGCAAACGTATCTTCCTGATGGGGATATTGATTTGACCTCCGTTGGGGTTTTAAATGTGGAAGATGCTTTGGCTGAGAATGTGCTTGCAGTTCTTCAGGATGTGGAACGTAGTATGAAAACAAAACTTGTAGTAAAGGATGTGCAATTGATTCGCGCTGAGGTTACTTTTTATCTCTGATCTCTTAAATACATTTACTTATCTTATTTTCCAGAATATTTCCAGTTTTTTTTCTTCGGGGGTTGCGAGTATGTTGATATTTGTCTGTCCCTTTTTACTCATGGATTTACTTTGTTTTTTGTGTGTTAGAGAAATATAATTTCATTCCAAAATACGAACCAAGTAAAGTTCAAATTATACAAGAACAGCCTCATCCAAAAGGAAGGGACTGACAGTGAGCCCCCTTCATAATTCAGTATATCTGAATTGCAGGAACCTAAAACTTGTTCGTCAAACCGTTACCCCAGACAGACAAACCTATAATATAACATTTGGGAACCTAGAAAAACAAGCTGAAATCTGGATAGGACAGTGGAACAAATACAGGCTGAACTAGCTAACAAGGCAGCAGATATCGGCAGAAACATTGTGATTAGTCCAAAACATCCTGCTCTATTTCTGGCTGAGATCTTGACCTTTCTATTGAGAGAGACATCAATTTCATACGATGGATAACCTTAACCCCAATCTGCACAGCAGAGAACTGGCCTCGAAAAATCCTTCAGTTCCTTTCTGACCAGACATTTAGCCACACACAGATTCCCCATAGCTTTGCTGGATGATACTGAATATCTGGCATATTAGCGTCCATCTTCCTCTTCTAGGAAATTTAGTGTTATGGATTTTTAGAAACCTTGTAATCTAAAATACTGTGAATATTTGTGTAATGTATATGTGTTGGTTTCAAAGATTTCATGAGCTAGCCTTTTTTATTTTACAAGATGTCTTTTGTGCCCCATCCGCAATTGACTAGGATCATGAGTCGATTACCTTATTTTCAGTATTTTTCTGTTATCATGTTTTTATGTCTCTCTTTTGAAGGACTAAAACATGTTGCATTCCAGGTTAAAATCGTGAAATGCCTTGTTCAAAATATTGTAGTCGATATATCCTTCAACCAGTTGGGAGGACTATGTACACTTTGCTTTCTTGAACAGGTATATTTCCTTGGTAAAATGAATACGTATAGCTGGGACCACTTTTTCCAGATAGAACTACTATTATGCTTAAGGTTAATGATTTAGGAACGGTTTGTCGTATGCTCTCACATAACTAATTGAATACATTTACAAAACTGAGTGCTTATCTGGTGTGAATATGATTCATATTTTTCATTAGTGGTCCACTGGGTCATATTGAGCTATATTTTCGAATAACAATGCTCACTTTTACCTACTAAGCTGATAGTATTAGGTTTCTAATCCTTTGCAGTCTGGCACACTATATGAGGGAATACCCTTCACTGTATCAGCTGTTGAAGCTTTACCTTTACAGTAATAAGTGTCCTTGTTGCATGTATTTAACGGTAAATTTGTAGTCTTTCTTATTTTGCAAGTGTTCCGTTATATTGTCATTTAGTGAAGGGTGAATGTGACTCATAGAACTCAGTTAACTGGTGGTTGTTCTCAGGTGGATCGATTTATTGGGAAGGATCATCTTTTTAAGCGCAGTATAATATTAATTAAGGCTTGGTGTTATTATGAAAGTCGCATTCTTGGTGCTCATCATGGTTTAATATCCACGTATGCTTTGGAAACACTGGTGTTGTACATCTTCCATGTTTTCCACTCATCATTGACCGGTCCTTTGGCAGTGAGTGCTTCTGATTTACACATGTCTTGTTTTTCTCTTGTAAATTAATTATTATTTTTTGAGTATGATGACAATTACAGGTTCTCTATAAATTTTTGGACTACTTCAGCAAGTTTGATTGGGATAATTATTGTGTTAGTTTGAGTGGCCCAATTTGCATATCAGCATTCCCTGAAGTTACAGGTGAGTTATCTTACTGCAGTCAGAAATACAAACAAATGTTTTGAAAATTTTTGACTTCTAATTCTCACTCTTTTGCATGTCTATTTTGCAGTTGAGGCACCAGAAAACTGTGAAGATCTATTGCTTAGTGATGATTTTCTCAGAGATTGTGTAAACAAGTATTCCGTTCCTTCAGGGACACCAGAAATTATATCTCGGGCCTTTCAAAAGAAACACTTGAATATAGTTGATCCACTAAAAAACAGCAACAACCTTGGCCGTAGTGTCAGCAAAGGTAAGCTGTCTCATTTGGACGTTCACTGGGTTTCTTTGACATATTGACTGCTCTGAAATAGTTTTCTGATATATAGTGTTAATCTAAAATGAAAATTTGATTTTTGGTTGATGTGGAGAGTGATAGTTCTAAACTGCTCCCGTCTCCTGGAATAACTAACTGCGTGGTACTCAATTACAGGAAATTTTTTCCGCATTAGAAGTGCATTTTCTTACGGAGCTCGGAAACTTGGACTAATTCTATCAGGGAAAACCGAGGGTTTATTAGGTGAAGTTCAGAAGTTTTTTGCGAGTACTCTGGAAAGGCATGGTCAACGACAGAGGCCCGATGTCCAAGATCCTGTTCCGTTGCACAACTGCACCGGATTTAGACCTACATTAGGATTTTCAGGTGCAGATACAGGAGAAGGGGAATGGACCACATCTGTATTGGAGTCTACTGAACTGAGCGTTGTGTCTGGGAAAGGTAGAATTGCTAGCACGGATTCATCAGATAATGACATTAGCGTTGCAGATTTTGATGGACAAGTGAATGATTCACCAAAGATCTCGATGATGAGAGTGCCAATCCCAAATAAATCTAATGATGATTCACCTACCTTCAGACTTGGAGCACTCTCGGTCATTCATGACTCAGCCAAATCTTCACCGACAAGCAGTCAAGGAATATTCCTCTCTTCTGGCAAAATACACGCTGCGCCTCATCTCTATTTCCCTCTCATCAGAAATGAAAATAAAAACATGTTTGGTGAAGGTCAAGTCCCAAGAGGGAGTAATTCAGAATCTCCAAAGTCATTACACATTTCTGATAAAGTTACTATCAATAAAGTATATACAAATCAAGTTGAGAGACGACTAAGTGAAGATAGTGGTCGGATGCCTAATGATTGTGAGGAAAACCCTATAGTATCTCGCATTGCTTCATCTAAACAGAGTGCATTTCATTTTCCTTGCAGGGAGCTAACATCAAATAACAGTAATGATGCTCTTGTACCAGCAGACTCTTTAGCAGATTTAGGTGGGGACTATGAATCCAATCTAAGAAATCTGCAGCAAGGTCGATGGTATTATGAACGTGCTTTGAGTGCCTCTGTTCAGTCTATGCAACCTGTCTTTGCCCCTCAAATGGCTTTTAGATCCAACATATTTGCCCCTGTCAGTCCTGGTTCTAATGGTGTTAATCAATCACCATTCTACCTTGTGAACCAACAAATGATGAATGGTGCGGGTTTTCATACAGAAGAGAAGCCAAAGATGCGGGGAATCGGAACTTATTTTCCAAATGTGGTATCACTATATCTTTTATGGATGCATATTATTTAGTTCAGCATTGAGACATGACTGTTAGAACTGCTTTGGTAGTCTATTGTTTGATTTGTCTTTTGTTGTTTTTCTCAGAGTCATTATGCCGACAATCGGCCTATTTCTCGAGCAAGGAATTTTGTACCAGTGAGGTCTCCCCGGAATAATGGGCATCATGTTTTCGCCCCAGATATGAACTCACTGGAGAGAGCTGGGTATGAATTTTCAGCATCACATCCTTATATGCCGCCAGGTGAAACGATGCACGTATCGGAGAACCTTCTTCGCGAATCTCCAAGGCAGAAAGCTTTTCCAGATTCCAATGGTTCTGCGAATTCTCATGAGGGAGGTATGGTAGAGCTTAGCTCTTTTGACCAGCTACTCCTAGACTCACCAGCAAGAGAAGGCAGCCCACATCAAGAACTTAACACCCCATTTTCTGCCAGCTCAGATCTATCATCAGGGACACAAAAGCCACGGCCCGTAGCTCTGGGGAATCAAGAAAGGTAGGAGTCAGATGTGTCCCATATCTTCCAGTAATACACATTTTGGTAAATTTTAGTGACTTCCAATATACATAATTTCATGTGTAGGGTTGCCTCAAAGTCATTCCGCCTGAAAGACGTAGATGATTTCCCACCATTATCGTCTTGAATGGTATCAGTGACAGCTGAAGATTCACACTGCTTAACTGGCTGGCAGGATTTATGCTGCCGACTTTAGCTCCCTTTCAGCGATCAGCGTTAGAACTTGGAAGGAGTAGTTTCTACATACGCTACTGCTGTAAAGTCATTTTGTGCATCCCAATGCTACCATAAATTTCTCTATATGGTGTGCGGGACTGGTGGTGTTTACCATGTACAGGATATGCTTGTTGTCCGCAGGTCATGTAGATTTTGAGAAGATAGCTAGATAGTATTTTTTTTTTTTTTTTTTTGATTTGCTAGATAAATGATAGCTTATTTTACTGTGGAATGCACACATAAGTTTTAAATTGTGTTGGCTTGGAATACTAAGTTTGCTTTTATGTAGACTAGGAATGGGATTGTGCTCCATATTAGGTTAAGTTTTCAACTGCCCAATTTGACTTTTATATCGATAGTAAAACATTCTTCAAGTTTGGTACGCTCAAAGTTATGCAAGCACGACAAGTCCATTTCTATATTCGATTCAACCTCATTCTTTAACTAACAATACACATTACATGATGTCCAGGCAAACTACGCCTGCCAAAGTTCGTAGTATCATGGAGCTACGGCCGGCGGACCTTATTTCTATTTATCAGTTTAATCATTGTGAACACTAGGCCATTTTTGCTATCTGTATCAGTAAACATTAATTATCAGGGTGTAATTTAACATGTAACACACTTTTTTCATCTAAATGCATACATGTCTTATATTTAGAGGCCATAACATAAACATACATTTTTATTTATATTATAATTAGCTAGTAGTCCTATACTTATTAACCAACTTTCATTGTTGACTAACTCACGCATTATGTTTTACATGTGCTTTTAGGGTCACATTAGTAATCTAAATTGAAAGTTGGTGACATGTGGATCCAGAGATTCGTAAGAGGGGGTCACAAAATGAAAGTCATGATATAATTTAAACATATATCTTATACAAAGAGATGTTTTTAATTCATTTTATTTTATACAAAAAAATAAGCCACTAACTCATTATGTCTGGCTACTAAAGAAGTCACTGAAACAATCTCTTTAGCCACAAAAGAAGTCATTACTAGAACTAAGAATCATTGGGTCACTCTATCTTGGCCGTAGTATAGGGGGTAAACCTTGTTTGTGAGTCTTCATATACCGCATAATAACTTCATTATCAATGCTTTTAAACACATCCCTCTCAATATAGCGCACCAAACAATTAGTGAGAATATCATCTCCAATCTTGTTACGCAAATTTATCTTGACAATCTTCATTGCAGGGAAGCCTCTTTCCACAATTGTGGTTGCAGCTGGTAACACTAAAATCAACTCAATAACACGATATACTAAGGGAAACGCAGTGTGGTATCCCGCCTCAACCATTTTTTTAGCAACATCTTTGAAATTTCACAGTGTCTTAGTTTGACAGATTTGTGAACAAGCAGTTGCTGCAGCACACTCTTGTTCACTAGGAAATCGTCTCAGCAAGCAATGAACAAGACAAAGTTTGTTCACCCAGTTCGGCCAACTGCCTACGTCTGGGGAGGACTATTCTCCAGTCCTCAATCCACTAACTCGAAGGTTCTCACGTACACACGGTTACAACCCACGCAACCTATGCTACTCAACCTTGTGTGGATCACTCGACACAATCAGAACAAGCTCTGATTTGTGTCTGCACACCCTCTAAAATATGTCAATCTAGAATAGCTACAGCCTTCTCAAAGAACTCAGCCTATTCTAAACTACAACTACTCAGCAGGGTTGCTGTAGCAACTGCTGTAACACACAGCTGAAGCACAAATGTCCGCGTCGCTCCAAAGCCTTCTGCCGAGCCGATCGAACGATTCCACGAGTGGTGCACACTCTGGAATACTCCCTCTCACTCAGTGACCACCTGCCACTAGTGAGTACTGCCGCACGACACTCGACCGAGCCAACAGCTCGTCAGTTCTTCCGCGGCTTCCCTTGATCAACCAACAAGCTCAGCAGCTCTGAATTGGCTTCCAGATCAAGCTCGAATCAGACTCTGCAAGTCCTGATTCCCTTCTGCTATAATCACCACAGCTCTGCGCTCACACTCTACTCTCGGGTGATGATCGAAGAATTTGACTGCCGCACACCAAAGATTGCTCTCTCTGAAATCTGTGTATGCACTCGTGTATCCCTCAGCTTCGATCAACCTCTTTGCTCTAAACCCCTTCTGCTTAAATAGCATCACCAGCTTTTAGCAATGTCCAGGTTTAGGCAATGTCCCAAAAGGAACAATTATCTCCTAAAATCTAGGAGATTAGATTTGATATTTATCTTCAATGCAAAACTCCTTCTCTGACTAGTAAACCTCACTGGAAAATACTCCACAGTATTTTAGAACTTCTTTAGAGGTAATCCATAGTGTTCCCAGCACTTCTGGAACAGCCCAGGAAGCTGCTGCTACTCGGACATGTGATGCAGCCAGTTGAACAAGCTTCTGCTATAGCACCCCCTGCTGCAGCTGCTGCTAGTTCACATCTGCTGCCTGCTTGATTATTTGAGCTGCAGCAACTCCTTGTTCATTTGTTCTGGTTTTGTCAAACACTGCCATACTCATTATCAATCTCCCCCTTGGCATTTTGACAAAACCTCAACCTCTTCTTCTTCGCCTTATCTGCTCCTCCCCCTTTTTGGAACAAATGACAAGGGGGGGCGGACACCTAGCCTTCCTAGGGAGGTAAAACACAGAGCCCCAGAGAGGCTCGCAGGTCTTCAAACCGGGCTGCATCCAGGGCTTTTGTGAAGATGTCAGCGAGTTGTTTGGCAGTTACTACATGTTGTAGTCCAATGATACGCTTTTCAACAAGATCACGGATGAAGTGATGACGAATGTCAATGTGCTTGGTTCTGCTGTGCTGAACCGGATTCTTAGATATGCTAATGGCACTCATATTGTCGCAGTAGAGGGTCATTTCATCTTGAGGAATCCCATACTCACTCAGCATCTGCTTCATCCACAGCATTTGTGCATAGCAGCTCCCAGCAGCAATGTATTCAGCCTCGGCAGTGGATAGAGAAATGCTGTTCTGTTTTCTGCTAAACCAAGAGACCAGGTTATTTCCTAGAAAGAAACACCCTCCCGAAGTGCTCTTCCTGTCCTCTGAGCATCCTGCCCAGTCTGCATCACTGTATCCTACCAGATTAGCATTTGTGTCTTTAGTATATCACAGGCCATAGTCCACAGTACCTCCAACATACCGAATGATGCGCTTGACCAACTGCAGATGGCTGTCTTTGGGACACGCTTGAAACCTGGCACAGACTCCTACTGCAAAAGAGATGTCCGGGCGGCTGGCAGTGAGATATAGCAAGCTCCCCGATGGGGAGTATTTATACGACTCGCTAAACCATTTAAACCCAACTATTTCGACATGTTTTGATGTGAACAGTTACCTCTTAGTGTTGTTTGCATTTCAGGTGTTCGGAATACATGAGAAGAGATTTGCGGCTCAAACCGGTGTTTTTATGGAAGAAATCGGCGTTGGCGGAAATGGGAGTGCACTGCAGTGAGTCGCGCGCCAGCAGGCAACATTAGTGTCGCGCGCCGAGAGTTAATGTATTCGTTGGGCGCGCGACATAATGTCTTCATGGGGCGCGCTGGGTTTATGATGACGTCACCATTCGGGCCCGCGGCCCGAAATCAGTTTTACAGCCCGATCTCAATTAGGGTTTCGGAAGATTGGGACGGCAGTTTTTCGACGACGGAAGAGTTTTGGACGACGGAGGTTTGACGGAGACAGCGGACGGAATTTTGCAGCTTGCGTGAACAGTACTTCCGGCGTGAACAGTGTTTCCGGCAGTGAACAGTGTTTCCGGCGGTGAATAGTGATCGTGAACAGTATTTTTTATGTTTTTCAGTTTAATGTATTTTGCAATTATGAACATGAGTAGCTAAACTTTTATTTCAGTTTAGGGTTTTCAATTGGTGACATTCATGTTTGAGACTTGGTTCAATGCATATTTCTATTCATTCGTAAGTTCTGGATCTTAATTTGCCTGAATTGTATTGCACGGTTAGCGTATACTTTGTCGTGAAACTACCCGTTTAACAATTCTGATTATTAACTCTTGTTGAAGCTTTGTCGTGGAAACAAGTAGTAGAATCCAGGCTCCGTATCACCTTTGTCGGGATACTCTAGATTATTACCTTTGTCGGGATGATCGCATGTTTGATTAGAATAGCTATCCTTAGAAGTCAATGATAACAGTCACTATTGAATTCCCTGAGCTGAATATTTCTCTCGATTGACATTTGCACTTTTATTACATTCGTTCTTGCGATCATTCACTCAAAACCCCCTTTAGTTCAGTATTTACAGGGAATCGCTTCACATTCAGTTATCTTGGGTTCGACCCTTGCTTGCCGCTACACTAGCCGGAGCTTGGAAATATAAATACAAGTTTGGCGCGTACAACGACGCGCGTCAAATTTTGGCACCGTTGCCGGGGAACTGCTACAGTGAAGAGTTTCTTTTTCTTTTTTTAATTTTTAGTTTTCAATTATTTCTTTGTGTTTTTTTTGTTGCGATAAATTGCTCTTTCCAGCATGTCGCACGCAGGTAGTGTTAATGGTGATGGCCGCCAAAATAATGAACAAAATCAGGTCAACAACAACAACCATCCTTTACCACCACCAGGAAATCCGGATGTGCAGGTTCCACCATTTTATGAAGAGCCGGAGCGAGTATTTAGAGCGCGCCAGAGGGAACTTCGCGAAAGGGAATTTCTGGCTAGGGATGCAGGGGTTCAAGCAGAAGGTTTCAATGAGCCTAACCCACCGCCTCAGCAATATGTGCAGTAGCAGCCTTATGGGCATCAGCCCTACAGGCGTGCCCAAAGACTGGAACCAACAATGAGAGAGCTGGCTGCACCAGACTTCAATGAGCAGCCATGGTGCATCAATACTGGTGCAGAAGAGGACGATTTTGAGGTTAAGACTTCTGTGGTGCCCCACTTACCCAAGTTTGGCGGATTACCGGGAGAGGTAGCGACAAGGCATTTACAAGAATTCACCGGAATCTGCCAAACATTGAGACCCTACGCAGCTTCGGAGGACAGGTTTAAGCTTCGAGTATTTCCTTTGAGTTTGACTGACTTAGCAAAATCGTGGTTTCTGTTTCTTCCTTCAGGTAGTATTCGCACCTGGGACCAAATGCAGCGGAAATTTCTAGACAAATACTACCCGCCAGCAAAGGCAACACAAGTGCGCAGAGAACTCTCTAATATCAAACAAGGACCAAGCGAGTCGATGTATGACTACATGGAGTGGTTCAACGCACTGGAGCAAAGCTGCTGTAACTTAGGAGTCCCGGAAAGGATGTTGGTGGAATATCTTTTGGATGGATTGAGACCTCTCGAGCGTATGATGTTGGATGCTGCAGCTGGTGGCACGGTGTTGAACTTGACACCGTCTGAGGTACGTAATTTGATTAATGAGACCGCTGAAAGTGCTCGTTTCAGGGAGGAGACCAGTCGAAGGGAGGATACGAGCAGAACAAGGAACGTTTCACAGGTGGATTCCAACAACAATCAGATGGCCAATGAAATCAAGGAGCTCAAGGAAATGATGCGGAGTATGATGGTTGGGCAGAACCCGCAAAATCAAATGCAGAATCAGCATCAACAGCAGACCCAGTATTACAGGCCACCATTTCGTCAACTACAAGAGGGTTACAACAATGCTGATCAGCAACAACAAAGGAGGAACTATAATCAATCAGGTCAGAATAACCCGCCAACTGTTAATGATTTGGCAGTGAATATTCAACAATTCCAAGCGAAGACAGATGGTGCTATTGCGGAGTTATCAAAGCAAATGTCGCAGTTGATCACGGTCGTTAATGAGTTGAAGAGTGACAAGGGCAAGCTTCCTTCGCAAACGGTTCCTAACCCGACAGCAAATGTCAGCGCAATTACCCTAAGGCGAGAACGGGAGGTCAAGAGTACAAACGAGGCAATGAGGGAAACGGAAACAGTGAGTCACGCGCCGGATGACAACATTATCCAGACGCGCGAATCGGTAATGTCTTCTCCCGGAGCGCAAATAATGTATGAAGCGAGCGCGGTCAACGCAAAGACCGCGCCAGGAGCCAACAATAAGAGCGCGCCCGAAGAGAACATTATCCTCCAGCGCGCAAATATAACGTTCCCTACTGGCGCGCTACCCACTGACGAGAATTCCAAATTTCGCCGTTCTGACCCATTTTTTTCATTTCCTACGCAGGTGTCGAAGCCTAAGGAGGATCCAGCAGCGTATCAAATTTTATTGGAGTTGTTCAGTAGAGTTGGGATCTCAACCACACTTCTCGACGCAATAAGGCGGATCCCAAAATATGCCAAGGCCCTTGACGAATTGTGCACTAACCTAAGAGGAGAATTGAAGCCCGAGCAGGTAAATTTGAGGCAGAACACCCCTGCAATTGTTCAGTGCAAGGCAGCACCCAAGTGTGAGGATCCAGGTACATTTACAGTTCCATGCGTCATTGGTAAAGTCAAGATTGATCATTGTATGCTGGATTTGGGTGCGTCAGTTAATGTGTTGCCTTACTCTTTATATCAAACATTGCGTATTGGTCCTCTGACACCCACTGATTTGATTCTTCAACTAGCGAATAAATCATATAGTAAGCCAGAGGGTATGATTATTGACGTATTAGTACACATAGGAAAGCTTGCAGTCCTTGCAGATTTTTATGTCATGAAAATGGAGGGTGATGCGATAGACACTTCACCCGTCTTACTTGGGAGACCCTTCATGGTGACCGCGAAGACGAAGATCGATACATTCACGGGTGATCTCTCCATGGAGGTAGACGGGGAAGTAATTCATTTTAACATGTATAAATCCATGCAGCACCCACCTAACATTGCAGGAATACATGTGTTGGATATCATCGAGGATGCGACGTTTGAGTTGGATAGACAGCATGAGGAAGGGATCCAACCTCACAAAGGAACAACTGATTTAATTCGTGGATTACCTTTTTCCACTGACCAGCGAGGTATCGTGTCTTTCCTTGATTATGCTGGATTTTATCACAAGTTTGTTAGATTTTATCGCAGGTTTGTTAAAGGATTCTTGAAGACCTCATTGCCAGTGTCTCGACTTTTGTTAAAAGATGTTCCGTTTGGAGAGGATATCCCGCCTGATAAGGAGTTAGAGTTGGCTAGGCCGGTGAACGATTGAGGATGAGAGGTACCGTCAAGCCAACGACGTTAAACAAGTGCGCTTTGCGGGAGGCAACCCGATTTTTATTTATTTATTTTCATTCTTAGCGAAACTCAGTGGGTTACGCGCCCCGAGGCAACATTATTAGCGCTCCGGGTTCATACATTAGCAGCGCTAATGTATGCTTGGGGCGCGCCAGTTAATGTGTGCATGGGGAGCTCAACTGGCTGAGTTAGGATAGTATGTGTCATTTCTTGTGCATTTTTTGTGCATTTCTTCTTTGTTTCATTTCTTTTCTTTTGAGTCTTGCATGACTACCCTTCCCGACGATCTTATTGTACCGTGAGGACACAGATTGTTTCAAAAGTGTGGGGTGGGGGAGTTAGTATGTGTCAGCACGTTTACTTTTGATAGCTTGCATTAGCAGTAACTATGTCGCACGTTTTTTTTCAAATTTGTGTATGCTACGATGAAGATGATGTTGGATGCTATGAGGTTTATGCGTAATGCCCTGCATGATTTCTGAAATTTTGTGATGCGAGTTACGTGATGTTATATGTGCTTTTGAGTTGAGATATTACAGGATGTGGAGTTTACAGAAAATGTCCTAGAGGGACTTGACAAACATTCGAAGGTTCGAGGGATTAGTCGCGTAGCGCATTGAGTTTGTGGAGGTTGGCACTCCGAGTTATGAGGGGTGAGACTTTCACTCCATCATTGCAGTGTTTATGCAATGGTGGGACGGGAAAACAAACCGTGCTATCTCTAGTCCTAGTAACCGGGAATGGGTGGGTAACCCCTATCCTGCCTCGCGCTGAAAGGATAATGATGAGAAAGAGCGGGACGCGCTCCATATGCTGCTATTCGAAGGCGATGATTGGAACGGTTCAAAGAAATAAGGGGGACAAGCAATTCACATTGGAGAGCAAAGCTCAAAAGGAAAATTCAGTCAAATGTGAAAGAAAGAAAAGTCAGAAAAAATAAACAATCGAGTTGAGTGAAGTCTTCGGACCAAACAAAACAAGAAGGTTTCAAAAGCTGTCCGACCAAAAGAAGAAGGATAAGAAAAGTTGAGTCCTCGTAGTTTGGATTTCTCACGTGCCAAAGAAAGCAAACTCAGTACATGCGCGCGACTATGACCTCTAGCTGAAGAATGGAGTCAGGAGTCTAAAGAGGACTATCTCCCAGTCATCCCTTAAATTACATCTTGACCTCTCAGGTAACATGTATCATTACGGTTTCTTGCTGATCTTTATTGAAGAATGAATGTGAGTATATGTTGATGAACTGATTAGTGACGACACCTCGAGTAATGTCAGTGTTTAGTCGTTGGCATGTTAGAATAGTTTTGGTGTCGCGAGTCTTGCTTTCGTTCTTTGTTCGGGACGAACAAGTTTAAGTGTGGGGTGGTTTGATGGGGAGTATTTATACGACTTGCTAAACCATTTAAACCCAACTATTTCGACATGTTTTGATGTGAACAGTTACCTCTTAGTGTTGTTTGCATTTCAGGTGTTCGGAATACATGAGAAGAGATTTGCGGCTCAAACCGGTGTTTTTATGGAAGAAATCGGCGTTGGCGGAAATGGGAGTGCACTGCAGTGAGTCGCGCGCCAGCAGGCAACATTAGTGTCGCGCGCCGAGAGTTAATGTATTCGTTGGGCGCGCGACATAATGTCTTCATGGGGCGCGCTGGGTTTATGATGACGTCACCATTCGGGCCCGCGGCCCGAAATCAGTTTTACAGCCCGATCTCAATTAGGGTTTCGGAAGATTGGGACGGCAGTTTTTCGACGACGGAAGAGTTTTGGACGACGGAGACAGCGGATGGAATTTTGCAGCTTGCGTGAACAGTACTTCCGGCGTGAACAGTGTTCCGGCAGTGAACAGTGTTTCCGGCGGTGAATAGTGATCGTGAACAGTATTTTTTATGTTTTTCAGTTTAATGTATTTTGCAATTATGAACATGAGTAGCTAAACTTTTATTTCAGTTTAGGGTTTTCAATTGGTGACATTCATGTTTGAGACTTGGTTCAATGCATATTTCTATTCATTCGTAAGTTCTGGATCTTAATTTGCCTGAATTGTATTGCACGGTTAGCGTATACTTTGTCGTGAAACTACCCGTTTAACAATTCTGATTATTAACTCTTGTTGAAGCTTTGTCGTGGAAACAAGTAGTAGAATCCAGGCTCCGTATCACCTTTGTCGGGATACTCTAGATTATTACCTTTGTCGGGATGATCGCATGTTTGATTAGAATAGCTATCCTTAGAAGTCAATGATAACAGTCACTATTGAATTCCCTGAGCTGAATATTTCTCTCGATTGACATTTGCACTTTTATTACATTCGTTCTTGCGATCATTCACTCAAAACCCCCCCTTTAGTTCAGTATTTACAGGGAATCGCTTCACATTCAGTTCTCTTGGGTTCGACCCTTGCTTGCCGCTACACTAGCTGGAGCTTGGAAATATAAATACAAGTTTGGCGCGTACAACGACGCGCGTCACTCCCAATCATACTTCTGTAAATAGTTTGGCTCACTTCCATTCCAAGCTCATCTTTAATGGCTTTAACGTGAGTGGCAGCAGGAGTTCTTTTGTGACTGGCCTTGTCTAGCTGGAATTTCTTCACAAGGTTCTTGCTGTATTTGCTTTGAGCAATGAAGATGCCATCTGCTTTCTGAGAAATCTCCAGACCAAAAAAGTATGACAGTTCTCCAACCATGCTCATTTGAAATTCTTGCTGCATGTGATGCACAAACTGCTTCACCAGGTGCTGAGACTTTGATCCAAAGACAATATCATCCACATATATTTGAGCAATGATCACATCTGACTGAGTTCTCTTGACAAATAGAGTTTTGTCCGCTCCTCCTCGATTGTAGCCATGTTTTTCTAAGAATACTGACAGCCTCTCATACCATGCCCGAGGAGCCTGTTTCAGTCCATATAAGGCTTTCTTCAATTTATAGACATGCTCCGGGTGATGAGTATCTTCAAAACCTTTTGGCTGAGAGACATAGACTTCTTCAGAGAGGTCTCCATTTAAGAATGCGCTTTCAACATCCATTTGATATAGTTTGAATCCCATGAAACAAGATATTGCTAAAAGGAGTCTGATTGCCTCCAGGCGAGCCACTGGAGCAAATTGATAATGCAAGTGTGGCAGGTTTGCCAAAACCAACATATGTCATTTGTGAACAAGGAGCTGCTGCAGCTCAAGCAATCAAGCAGAACAGCTAGCAACAGATACAGCAGGGGTGCTGCAGCAGGTGCTGGTTCAAGTGCTGGTTCATCTGTCCGAGTAACAGTTTGTGCTGGGTGCGGTTTGGAGGTATGGCAGTTTGTGTTCTTGCTCTTAGGAGGTTTTCTAAAATGCTGCTAAGCATTTTTCCAGCACGGTTCACTTGTCAGAAAAGAAGATTGGCATTGAAGATATTAATCAAATCTAATCTCCTAGATTTTAGGAGATAATTGATCTTGTGGGATTATGGCCTAAACCTGGAAATTGCTTAAAGTGGTGAGGGTATTTAAGCAGAAGGTTCGAGGGCTGTAGAGGGTGATCGAAGCTGAGTGATACACGAGAGTAGACACGAAATTCAGAGAGAGGTTTTTCTGGGTGTGCTACGGAAGGTGTTCTTCGATCAACACACACGGGCAGAGCGTTGAGCGCAGAGCTGTGGTGTGTATTGCAGAAGAGAATCAGGTCTTGCAGAGACTGATTCGTGCTTTGATCTGGAAGCCAATTTAGAGCTGTGGAGCTTGTTGGTTGATCAAAGGCAGCCGCGGGAGAACTGACGGGTGGAAGGCTCGGTCGAGGTTCGTGCGGAAGATCTCACTAGTGGCAGGTGGTCACTGAGTGAGGGGGAGTTACTCAGAGTGTGCAGCGCTCTTGGAGTGGTTCGATCGGCTCGGCAGGAGGCCTTGGAGCGACGCGGACAGAGTGCTTCAGCTGGTGTTACAGCTGTTGCTGCAGCAACCCTGCTGAGTAGTGTAGGCTAGAATAGGCTGAGTTCTTGAAGAGAATTGTAGCTATTCTAGACTGACATATTGTAGAGGGTGTGCTAACACAAATCAGAGCTTGTTCTGATTGTGTTGAGTAGTCCACACGGGGTTAAAGTAGCATAGGTTGCGTGCGTTGTAACCAAGTGTGCTTTGGACCTTTGGTTGAGTGGATTGAGGACTGGAGAAAAGTCCTCCCCAGACGTAGGCAGATTGGCCGAACTGGGTGAACAAATCTGTGTCCCATTCATTGTCTGTTGTGCCTACATTTAAGTGAACAAGAGTGTGCTGCAGCAACTGCTAGTTCACAAATCTGCATAAGTAGAGACACTTGAAATTTCAATTGGTATCAGAGCAGGAACTCGACACACAGAGTTTAAAAGGTCCTACAGTGTCTCTGAAGTAGCCAAGACAATGAAGGAAGGACAGAGCACGAGTAGACCTCCACTTCTGGAAGAGAGCAACTATGGTTATTGGAAAGCTAGGATGAAGGCCTTTCTCAGGGCCATTGACGAGAAGACATGGAGAGCTGTTGTGATTCAGTGGTCTCCCCCAATCACCATAGATGAGCAAGGAGTGACAAGAATAAAACCTGAAGAGCAGTGGACTGTTGAAGAAGGTGCTGCAGCAACTGGTAATTCAAAGGCTTTGAATGCAATTTTTGCTGCGGTTGATGCTAATAACTTCAGGTTGATCTCAAACTGTGACATGGCCAAGCAAGCATGGGAGATTCTGCAAACTGCCCATGAGGGAACTGATAGAGTGAAGCTGTCAAGACTCCAGATAATTGCCACACAATTTGAGAATCTGAGGATGCTGGATGAAGAAACAGTCACTGAGTTTAATGCTAAACTCTGTGATCTTGCAAATGAAGCTCATGCCCTTGGTGAGCCCATCCCAGAAGAAAAGCTTATCAGAAAGGTGCTCAGATCGCTGCCTACAAAATTTGACATGAAGGTGACAGCCATTGAAGAAGCACAAAATGTCAGATTCATGAGGTTGGAAGAGCTGATGGGGTCTCTCAAACAATTTGAGATGAAACTGGTCAAAGGAGACACCACCTCCCAGGATAAGAATGTTGGTTTGAAGGCAGAAGCGGAAAGCAAGCAGACAGATCCAGATGATCAGATAAACATGCTGGTTAAGAACCTCGGAAAGCTTCTGAAAAACATGGAATCCAGAACTGAGAGAAGATCTTCTTCGCGAAAACAATTCAGGAGGGGCGGTGAAAGCAAAAGGAAAGGTAAGGAACCAGCTCAGAGTGAAGAAGAAAAGAACGAAGTGAAGAAAGGAGTCCAATGCTGGAATTGTGCAGGCTACGGCCATCGACAGATCAACTGCACCAGCAAACGGATGAAAAAGAAAGCTCTTTCTGCCAGTGAAAGTGAAGATCTGAGTGAAGATGAATGCAACATGGCCAGATACAGGTCAGCAAGAAGAGGCACAAAAACACAAAAAGGAGTGAACCAGGACTTGCTGCAGCAATGTCTATTTCACCGTAACAAGAGAGCTTTGAAGTTTAAGAAATGTTACAGCTGTGGTCGCAGAGGACATATTCAAAGAAACTGCTCCTCAGCTCATGCCAGAATTACATCGCCCAGGGAATCTGCCAAGCAGAAACATGCGCAGACTCAGCTCCTCGCCCTTGTCAGCACAGCTAGCACCTCAGACAAGATAAGCTGGTACTTTGACAGTGGCTGTTCAGGCCATATGACAGGAGAAAGATCCTTTCTGAAGAATATTACTCCCTGTCTGGAACAAAATGTGAAGTTTGGTAATGGCCTGAAAGGAAGGGTTCTGGGAAGAGGAACTTTGGCTGTAGAAGGAATGCCAAATCTGAGCAATGTTCTTTTGGTGGAAGGATTAAAGGCTAATCTTATCAGCATCAGCCAGTTGTGTGATGGGACTAAACAAGTTAAGTTTACAAGAGACTCATGCCAAGTTCTCGATAAATCTGGAAAGTGCATAATGGAAGGAGCCAGATCCAAGAGCAATTGCTACCTTCTCAATGTGAGTTCAAACTCACGGATTCAGAAATGTATGCTGACAAAGGCCGAGGAAATGACCTTATGGCACAAAAGGATGGGACATGTTAACCTGAGAACTCTAAAGAGAATTGCCACAGAAGGGCTGGTCAGAGGAATTCCACTGCTGAAAGGAGAGACAGACTCCATCTGTGGAGACTGTCAGATTGGGAAACAAAAGAAGGCTTCACATCCTCGGGTCAAAGATATTGGTACCATCAGGCCTCTTCAGCTGATCCATATGGATCTGATGGGACCAATGGAAGTGGAGAGCCTAGGCAAGAAAAGGTATGCATTTGTCTGTGTTGATGACTATTCTAGATTCACTTGGATTGAGTTTATCAGAGAAAAATCAGATACTGTGAGTGTCATTGTGTCTCTGGTGTCTCGGCTAGAGCAAGAAAAGAATCTTAGAATCAGCAGCATTCGCAGTGATCATGGCAGAGAATTTGAAAACAAAGACATGGATGAGTTCTGTCAACAAAGGGGTATAACACATCAGTTCTCTTCTCCCATTACTCCTCAGCAAAATGGTGTGGTGGAACGGAAGAACCGAACAATTCAAGAAATGGCCAGGGTAATGATCCATGCTAAGAGGATTCCTCTGAAATTCTGGGCAGAGGCCATGAATACCGCCTGCTACATCATCAATAGAGTTACCTTGCGAAGAGGTACCATGCAGACCTGCTATGAGCTCTGGAATCAGAAAAAGCCCACTGTTAAGTACTTTCATATCTTTGGAAGTGACTGCTTCATTCTGAGAGACCGGGAGTATCGAAAGAAACTCGATCCAAAGAGTGATCCTGGAATATTCTTGGGATATTCAACAAACAGCAGGGCATATCGTGTGTTCAACCAGCGAACAAAGACTGTCATGGAATCAATAAATGTGGTTGTCAAAGATGTAGATGAAGCACCTAACTCTGAGTCTGACACTGGTGAAGAAGACTCTGATCCTGAAGAAATGTCTGATAGACAGACCAGAAGTGAACAAGCTGCGGCTCCAGCAGATGCTACAGCAAGTGCTGAAGCAGAGATTCCAGATGACCAAGCAGAGAGTCTGTCTGAGGATTTCCACACTGACGCTCCTGATCCACCTTCAAGGCAGCCCCCAAAGAAGATACAGAAGGATCATCCCTTGACAAATGTGATTGGGAATCCCTCAGATAGAAGAAGAACCAGAGGCCATGCCTACCTCAATACATGCTTCATGTCCAGTCTTGAACCAAAGAACTTCAAGGAGGCCATGAGTGATGAATTCTGGATTATGGCTATGCAAGAGGAGTTGGCAGAGTTTGAAAGGCACGATGTCTGGGATTTGGTAGACAGACCTAAAGGGGTAAACATCATCGGCACAAAATGGGTGTTCAAAAATAAAACTGACGAAAAGGGCAACATTACAAGAAATAAAGCCAGACTGGTTGCCCAGGGATATTCTCAGATTGAAGGTCTTGACTTTGAAGAAACATTCGCTCCAGTAGCTCGCCTGGAGGCCATCAGACTGCTTCTAGCAATGTCTTGCTGCCTGGGATTCAAATTATATCAAATGGATGTTAAAAGTGCGTTCTTGAACGGAGATCTCTCTGAAGAAGTCTATGTCTCTCAACCAAAAGGTTTTGAAGATCCTCATCATCCAGAACAGGTGTATAAATTGAAGAAAGCTTTATATGGGCTGAAACAGGCTCCTCGGGCTTGGTATGAGCGATTGACAACCTTCCTGGAAAATCATGGCTACAACCGAGGGGGAGCTGACAAAACCTTGTTTGTCAAAAGAACTCGGTCTGATGTGATCATTGCTCAAATATATGTGGATGACATTGTCTTTGGATCAAAGTCCCAGCACCTGGTGAAGCAGTTTGTGCAACACATGCAGCAAGAATTTCAGATGAGCATGGTAGGAGAACTTTCCTACTTTCTTGGTTTGGAGATTACTCAGAAAATGGACGGGATCTTTATTGCTCAAAGCAAATACAGCAAGGCCCTTGTGAAGAAATTCCAGCTCGACTCAGCCAGTCACAAGCGTACTCCTGCTGCTACTCATGTGAAAGCCATTAAAGATGAGCAAGGTTTGGAAGTAAGTCAGACTGTCTACAGAAGCATGATAGGGAGCCTTCTTTACCTGACTGCCAGCCGTCCTGACATTTCCTATGCAGTAGGAGTCTGTGCCAGATTCCAAGCCAGCCCAAGAGACAGCCATATGCAGTTGGTCAAGCGCATTATTCGGTATGTCGGGGGAACTGTGGGCTATGGCCTATGGTATACTCGAGACACAAAGGCAAATCTGGTAGGATACAGTGATGCAGACTGGGCAGGGTGCTCAGAAGACAGAAAGAGCACCTCGGGAGGATGCTTCTTCTTGGGGAATAACCTGGTTTCTTGGTTCAGCAGAAAACAGAACAGCATTTCTCTATCCACTGCCGAGGCTGAGTACATTGCTGCTGGGAGCTGCTGTGCACAAATGTTGTGGATGAAGCAAATGCTGAGTGAGTATGGGGTTGCTCAAGATGACATGACTCTCTACTGTGACAATATGAGTGCCATCAGCATATCCAAGAACCCTGTCCAGCACAGTAGAACCAAGCACATTGACATCCGTCATCACTTCATCCGTGACCTTGTTGAACAGAAAGTAATCACGCTCCAGCATGTTGTGTCTGCCAAACAACTTGCTGATATCTTCACCAAAGCTCTGGATGCAGCCCGGTTTGAAGACCTGAGGGCCTCTCTCGGGCTCTGTGTATTGCCGTCATAAGTGCTCCCAGCAGAGACACCCCCTCGTCATTTGTTCCAAAAAGGGGGAGAAGAAAGAGCAGGCTGAGAAGTGGAGTTATGAAGTGGTTTTGTCAAAATGCCAAGGGGGAGATTGATAATGCAAGTGTGGCAGGTTTGCCAAAACCAACATATGTCATTTGTGAACAAGGAGCTGCTGCAGCTCAAGCAATCAAGCAGAACAGCTAGCAACAGATACAGCAGGGGTGCTGCAGCAGGTGCTGGTTCAAGTGCTGGTTCATCTGTCCGAGTAACAGTTTGTGCTGGGTGCGGTTTGGAGGTATGGCAGTTTGTGTTCTTGCTCTTAGGAGGTTTTCTAAAATGCTGCTAAGCATTTTTCCAGCACGGTTCACTTGTCAGAAAAGAAGATTGGCATTGAAGATATTAATCAAATCTAATCTCCTAGATTTTAGGAGATAATTGATCTTGTGGGATTATGGCCTAAACCTGGAAATTGCTTAAAGTGGTGAGGGTATTTAAGCAGAAGGTTCGAGGGCTGTAGAGGGTGATCGAAGCTGAGTGATACACGAGAGTAGACACGAAATTCAGAGAGAGGTTTTTCTGGGTGTGCTACGGAAGGTGTTCTTCGATCAACACACACGGGCAGAGCGTTGAGCGCAGAGCTGTGGTGTGTATTGCAGAAGAGAATCAGGTCTTGCAGAGACTGATTCGTGCTTTGATCTGGAAGCCAATTTAGAGCTGTGGAGCTTGTTGGTTGATCAAAGGCAGCCGCGGGAGAACTGACGGGTGGAAGGCTCGGTCGAGGTTCGTGCGGAAGATCTCACTAGTGGCAGGTGGTCACTGAGTGAGGGGGAGTTACTCAGAGTGTGCAGCGCTCTTGGAGTGGTTCGATCGGCTCGGCAGGAGGCCTTGGAGCGACGCGGACAGAGTGCTTCAGCTGGTGTTACAGCTGTTGCTGCAGCAACCCTGCTGAGTAGTGTAGGCTAGAATAGGCTGAGTTCTTGAAGAGAATTGTAGCTATTCTAGACTGACATATTGTAGAGGGTGTGCTAACACAAATCAGAGCTTGTTCTGATTGTGTTGAGTAGTCCACACGGGGTTAAAGTAGCATAGGTTGCGTGCGTTGTAACCAAGTGTGCTTTGGACCTTTGGTTGAGTGGATTGAGGACTGGAGAAAAGTCCTCCCCAGACGTAGGCAGATTGGCCGAACTGGGTGAACAAATCTGTGTCCCATTCATTGTCTGTTGTGCCTACATTTAAGTGAACAAGAGTGTGCTGCAGCAACTGCTAGTTCACAAATCTGCATAAGTAGAGACACTTGAAATTTCACAAATGTTTCTTCAAAGTCAAGACCCTCAATCTGAGAATATCCCTGGGCAACCAGTCTGGCTTTATTTCTTGTAATGTTGCCTTTTTCATCGGTTTTGTTTTTGAACACCCACTTGGTGCCAATAATATTTACCCCATTTGGCCTGTCAACCAGATCCCAAACATCATGCCTTTCAAACTCTGCCAATTCCTGCATTGCCAATATCCAGAATTCATCACTCATGGCTTCCTTTAGATTCTTGGGTTCAATGCTGGACATAAAACATGTATTTAGGTAAGCATGGCTTCTAGTTCTTCTTCTTTCTGACGGGTCTCCAATGACGTTCGTCAAAGGATGATTCTTCTGAATCTTCTTTGGGGGCTACCTTGAGGGAGGATTAGAAATCTCAGAGTTCATATCTTCAGACAAGCTTTCTAATTGCACATCTGGATTTTCTACTTCAACACTTGTTGTAGCATCTTCTGAAGCAACAGCTTGTTCACTTCTGTTCTGACTGACAGACACCTCCTCAACTTCAGAGTCTTCATCTTCAGTGACAGTATCAGGAGAAGGGATTTCTTCTGCATCGTTAACAACAACATTTATGGATTCCATTACTGTATGTATCCGCTGGTTGTAGACTCGATAAGCTCTGCTCTTAGTTGAGCAGCCCAGAAACAGACCAGGATCACTTTTGGGGTCTAGTTTCTGCCTATACTCCCGATCTCTTTGAATAAAACAGTCACTTCCAAAGACATGGAAGTATTTGACTGTGGGCTTCTTCTGATTCCAGAGCTCATAGCAGGTCTGGTTGGTACCTCTTCGTAAGGTGACTCTATTGATGATGTAGCAAGCGGTATTCATGGCTTCTGCCCAGAACTTCAAAGGGACTCTCTTAGCATGAATCATGACTCTGGCCATTTCTTGAATTGTTCGATTCTTTCGTTCCACTACCCCATTCTGCTGAGGGGTAATGGGAGAGGAGTACTGATGTAGGATACCCCTTTGTCGACAGAAATCATCCATATCTTTGTTTTCAAATTCTCTGCCATGATCACTGCGAATGCTGCTCATTCTGAGGTTTTTCTCTTGCTCAAGACGAGACACCAGTGACACAATGACTCTCACAGTGTCTGATTTTTCTATGATAAAATCTATCCATGCGAATCTGGAGTAGTCATTGATCGCGCGTCGTTGTACGCGTCAAATATAATCCTTCCTCTTCCACTTAGTACAGCGGTTAAGTAAGGGTCGATCTCCACAGGGAGCAAGTAGTTCAGTTTTAGCCAGTAACCTACACTTATGAAATTGGGGGGTGTGAGTGATTGGGGTTGCGCGATGCGCAAGTAACAGTGGTATCGTAACGCAGGAATTTGCACTAGACGTGCGCAGGCAATAGAGATTAAGTACTATGACTATGAGAAGTATCGGCACAGACAATCCTCTATGAGTGTATTCCTTATCATCGACTCTAAATGTCTATAGTTTGGGTTGCTAATGTTAGTGTCCGATCAAGGCTTCCTAACATGTGCGCATGTTCCGATCAAAGTTCATGTGCTATTAATTCTTACACTAGACTAAACAACTACGAATCCGATCAAGGTAGTAATTGCCTATCCTAGCGCGTTACTCCTAGTTGGCACCGTCAGGCTATTCAACTAGTTTAACAAACAACAACAAGCAACAAGAGTAAGATTGCAGTTCAAGGCTTCCCCTACTCATGTAACAAGCTGCCAGTAAGGTGCACAGAATTAATATAAGCAAGCAAGCTATGCATTAGGCGCAAGTCTCAAAGGAAATACTCATAGATTCATGTCCAACCGATACTAAGCGTTTAGCTAGACATGCTAGTGATAAACATCACAGAAACAGTAAATAATAACTAGAGTGTCCAAGAAAACAATAGCAAACAGTGCGTGCAGGTTGCTGTCTTAGCTGGCGCGGTCGGCTAGCGCAGATCCTCTCAACAAGCTCGTGTGTTTTCCAGTCCTGCTGCGCAGTGCCTCCTGGGTGTACGAATTGTGAATCCGAATAATTGTGTCTCTACCCTAGCCTCCTTCTCTTCTTTATATACTGCTCAGAGGCTCATCCTTGGCAACTTCCAAATCTGGTCGCGTTAGGATTTGGAAACACCACCATCTGCGCCTAGCGCACGGCATCTGCTTAGCGCAATCGGTTAGCGCACCGTGGTCGACTCTGCCAATTCTTCTGTTTGCGCCGCTAGCTCCGCAGGATGTGTGATGCGCGTCCTAAACGCTGCCTGTTAGCCCATATCCGACTTAGGCCCTTGTTTTGCCCTGAAATACAAAAACACTGGAAACCAGAAATCTTGTACACAAAATATCGCAAACAAGCACAGGGTTATGATCTAAATAATGTGTATAAATAGGCTCTATCAAACCCCCCACACTTGCCCCTTGTTCGTCCTCGAACAAGCACTCAAGCACGGATACCATTACCTCTCTGGAGTCTAGCGCACAGTCTTGCCCTCTGGTGCGATCTGCACTACTGAACACCTTGCGCTGCTCTACCACCTGCGCACAACTGCATTCAACAGTTCTAATATACTGATTTCGCAATTCATTACCTCTCAGCTGGGATGAAAATCATTTCGGATGGCTGGGAGATAGCTCTTTATAGGCGCCAGGTTGTCAGCTCTCACTCCGAGGATGGGTATATGGTTAACAGCGCCAGCTTCTTCCCGCGCGTGATTCTTCCGCGCACTTCCTGGGAACTCAAGCCTTTTGATGATTTTCTGTGTATTTTGCGCACACTGGTACTTGTGCGCATGCTGATTCTTTTGTAGCGCAAATCATCTGCTGATATTTTTCTTGTGTACAGCTCTGTCTATGATTCCTATCTTTTCCCAGAACGGTTCCAGTCTCGACCTCCGGATAACAGCTATGGAACACCGCCCCGCTCTCCCTCCTTGGTCCATTTGCGCAGGTCGGCGCACGCGTTTACACCCGCGCCCGCCTTCCTTAGCTCGACTACCAGAGGGAAGGTGGTCTGTTTTCCCACCTCGCCACGCTTTTGGGTACTTGCCTTCTGCATCTGCGTGACTGAGCGCGCTCTCTTGTTCCGAAGGTCGCGAAGCACAGGCCTCCACTAGCGCTCTCGACCATATACCTCTCCTCTGAAGCGCGAGCGACTAACAGCCTCTCTAGAGCGTTTCTGTCAACTCCACATCCCCTGTATATCCCAACTAACAGGAGCAGAAAAACGAAAAAAATATACTAAAAACAGTTGATAGCAGCGCACGGCGCAATATGGATAGCGCAAACAAGCTGAACAGTGCGCGCAACCCGCACTCAAGCGCACTACTGCTACTGTTTCCTTCAATTAAACTAAGCTACACTATAAAGCTCAAACAACGTGAAATGTACATGTAACGCTCCCCCCCCCCCACACTTAAACAGAGCCGTGTCCCCACGACTCAAGCTCAAGCGCACGGAGAAGGCGCACAGGCAGAACATATGCATGCAAGCAAAATAAAGAACAGAAAAACTAAGAACATAAAGTCAAAGCAGCGCAATATAGCATAGGGACACAAAATGTAGGACAGGAGTTCAGCACACAAATATAGCAACAGAATATCAAATAAAGTTCAGCATATAAAAGAAAATAGACACCACCAGAAAGAAATAATGCGCTCCCCCCCCCCCCCCCCCCGCAGCTCTAGAGGTCATCGGAGCTGGACGCAGCCGCTGAACTATGCGCCTCCTCCTCTGAAGAATCCGTCATATATTCGGAGCTGGAGGAAGGCGGTACAACTGATAGGGCGACAGGCTGCGCCTCGACGTCATCCTCTGAAACGGGGTCCCATAGCGAGTCTGAGTTGGTGCTAGTGATGGGTTCGGCTATATGGGACCTTGGAATGGACGGCTGGGCAGGGGAAGGTGCAGGTGCGGGTACTTGTTCTGGTTCGGGGGTGGGTTCTGCTGGTGCTGGTGCTGCTGGTGCTGGGAAGGGCTCTGCTGGATGCACTGGGGGCTGAGTAAGAGGGCTGGCTGGCTGGTGTAGACTGCCGGGAGAACCTGGAGGTGGCCGGTGTAGGCTGAGGAGAGGGGGAATTGCGTCTCCAAATCTCCACCCTGATGGTGGGCTCATGCTTAAGTCCGCCCCCTCTGGCGCTAAATATTCGAGCACGCGCATGACATTGAACATCAGGCGCTGCTCTGCTGATGCTTCCTCAGGCGCCGCCTCAGCCTCAGTCCGCGGGCGCTTCCCTTAGGCACGCGGGGGAGAATCCTCGATGGAAATGGTGACTGGCTCCCCCTGCGGTGCGCGGGCCCTCCGGTGCGCTCCAGTCTGCGCGCGGGTCATTGCGCGCCTGACTGGAGGCACAACTTGCTCTGGAACTTCATCCTCCTCCATCTCCTGCGCAGGTGGTCCGCAACTGTGTTCTCTGTGCCCTTCTTATCCTTGATCTCCAGGTCAAATTCCTGAAGTAGGAGCACCCAGCGCATCAGGCGCGGCTTAGTTTCTTTCTTGGACATTAGGTAGCGGATGGCTGCGTGGTCTGTGTATATGATAACCCTGGCGCCTAGAACATATGCACGGAACTTCTCTAGCGCAAACACAATTGCCAGAAGCTCCTTCTCCGTAGTGGTGTAGTTCCTCTGCGCAGCGTCCAGTGTGCGCGATGCATAATACATGGCGTGCGGCTTCTTGTCCACTCGCTGCCCCAGGACTGCACCTACTGCATAATCGCTTGCGTCGCACATCAGTTCAAATGGCAGGTTCCAGTCTGGTGCGCGCATCACTGGCGCACTGGTCAGCGCCTCCTTCAGCTTATCAAACGCGGCCCTGCACTCATCAGTAAAATCGAAGCACACATCCTTTTGCAAGAGGTTAGACAGGGGTATACAAATTTTAGAGAAGTCTTTTATAAAACGCCTGTAAAATCCGGCATGTCCTAAGAATGACTTCACATCGCGCACGTTCGTGGCATAAGGTAGATTAGAAATAAGGTCTATCTTAGCTTTGTCTACCTTGATCCCCTCCTCTGAGATGATGTGTCCTAGCACTACACCATGCATTACCATGAAACGGCATTTTTCATAATTGAGTACTAGGTTCTTAGAGATGCAGCGCTGTAAAACTTTATCTAAATGAGTTAAGCATGCATCAAAGGTACCTCCATATACAATAAAATCATCCATGAACACTTCTATGCATATACCAATCATATCAGAGAAAATGCTCATGACAAGGCGTTGGAACGTACCTGGCGCGTTACACAGCCCAAATGACATGCGCCGAAACGCAAACGTTCCGAACGGGCAGGTGAACGTGGTCTTCTCTTGATCCTCCACAGCTATGGGTATCTGGTTGTACCCTGAATATCCGTCCAAGAAACAAAAATAGGGCTTACCTGCTAATCTGTCCAGCATCTGGTCCATAAAGGGTAGCGGGAAATGGTCCTTGCGCGTTACTGCGTTAAGCTTCCTGTAGTCGATGCACATGCGCCATCCAGTCTGGATGCGCTTGGGAACTAGCTCGCCCTGCGCATTCTCTTCCACTGTGATTCCTCCCTTCTTAGGCATAACGTGCACTGGACTGACCCATTTGCTGTCCGAGATGGGGTAAATGACTCCTGCGTCAAGCAACTTTAGAATTTCCTTCTGCACTACCTCCATCATATTCGGGTTCAATCTGAGCTGAGCCTCCCTGGATGGTTTGGCACCATCTTCCAACAGAATTCTATGCATGCATACGTCTGGGCTCACTCCACGCAGATCTGCCAGTGTCCATCCTATAGCGCGCTGGTTCCTGCGCAGCACCTGCTATAAACGCACTTCCTGCTCCTCTTCTAATCCTTTCTTTATGATCACTGGCAGGGTGTCCTCATTTCCCAAGAAAATGTATTTGAGGTGCTCTGGCAGTTGCTTCAGCTCGACCTTGGGTGCCTGTTCAGTAGAGGGCAAGATTTTATTAGCAGTGCAAATATGAACTATGTCGTGTACCTGTTTGAGTTCTGGTTCAGCACTGCTCAGCTCCTCGTCCTGCTCCTCCAACTCTACCTGTGCCAGTGGCTCTGGTTCTATTGTTGCGCTTGCACATTGCGCATCTGAGACTAAATCGTCAATGTTGTCCATCGCGTGCACTGTGGCGTCCTCGTGTGGGTGTTGCATCCCCTTGAATATATTGAAATGGATCTCTTCGCCGTCAACCTCCATGGAGAGTGCGCCCCTCCACATGTCTATCTTCGTGCACGCGGTCATCAGGAAGGGTCTGCCCAGTAGGATCTGCGCACTGCTGGTGCTTGATTCACCTTCCATTTCTAGCACATAACAATCTGCTGGGAACACCAGCTCTCTTACTCGCACAAGAACATCCTCTATCATGCCTGCAGGTTGTTTGCAAGACCGATCTGCTAGCTGAATAGTGAGACCTGCAGGCTTTAGTGGGCCAAGGCGCAATGTCGCATATAGGGAATAAGGTAACAAATTGATGGATGCGCCTAAATCAATCATGCAATTGCTTACTATGGTCTTACCTAAAGTGCAAGGGATAGTGAACGTACCTGGGTCCCGACACTTAGGTGGTACCTTATGTTGCACGATTGCTGAGGCCTGCGCATTTAGCATTACCTGTGCGCATTCGCCTTTCCTCCTCTTGTTTGTGCACAGCTCCTTTAAAAACTTGGCGTACCTGGGAATCTGCCGAACTGCTTCGATGAGGGGAATGTTGATTTCCACCTTGCTCTTTGTCCAGCGCTTCCTTTCTAGCCAATGGTGCCTGCACAGGAAAAGGTGCAGGTATATTAGTACGATTCGTGCCCTTGTCGTTTATTTGTGTTATACCTGGTGCTTCGCTCTGCTGGCTTGTGGCTGGCACTTCTGGTTGCGCATCTTGCTCTGATTGCGCATTCTGTTCTGCTGGATCCGGGACTTGCGCAGCTGGTTGCGCGGGCGTCTTCGCGGTCTGCTCTGTTCCTATCGTGCGCCCAGTCCTCAGTGTCACTGCATTGACTCCTCCTTTGGGGTTCTGAATCACTTGCGAAGGCAGGTTGCCATCGCTCTTTTTCAGCTCATACACCGTAGTAGCGATCTGTGATAGCTGCTTTTCAATGGACTCGAACCTCTTGTCATACTTTTCGTCATTCTTGCGCACTGTGTCTGCTAGCTGCCCCACGATATCTTCCAAAGATAGCCTCGGTTGCTGGTTGTTATGCGCTGGTGCGCCAATGAGGCGATGCGGTGGATTGTAGGGCGCAGCTTGTTGCGTCTGCTGTGGTGCGCGCTGATCTGTGGACTGCCTCTGGAAATTATTCTCCTCCTTCCATCTGAATCCATTTGCTGCCAGTCCGAAACGCGGCTGATTCTGTCTTTGTGGTCCTCTGTTATCCCATCCTCCAAGAGCATTGACATCTCCAGATTCCTCGAAAAGTGTGGGACATTCATCAGTTTTGTGCTCGGTTGACCTGCAGAATTCACATACCTTTGGCGCAACTGGTTGTGCGCTTTGCGCACTCACAACTTCTGCAGCATGGCCTTCATTTCCTTGATCTCAGCGCTTGTTTCTACCTGATGCACAGAACGAGTATGACTATTTTCAAGTGTTAGCTGATGTCTTACCTGACCAGCAGAGTCTTCTATCAGCTGCCACGCGTCTTCTGGATACATGTTGCAAATGTCGCCTCCTGCGCATGCGTTCAATAACCTCAGCTCCATGGGCAGCAGTCCATTCAGGAAGTTCCCTATCAGCACATTTTGGGGCAGGCCATGATTGTAGCAGTTGGCCTCTAGCTCCCTGAAACGCTCATAATACTCTGACAGTGACTCTCCTGCGCTCTGCCTTGGCGCGGCCAGTTCCCTCCTGAGTAGCGCGATCTTTGCTGCGGGATAGAATTTGTCCAGGAACTTCTTCTGCAGCTGCTCCCATGTGTGAATTGATCCGGCTGGTAAGTTCATCAACCAATGTTTGGCTGTATCACGTAGTGAAAATGGGAATGCCTTCATCTTCAGC
Organism: Umbilicus rupestris; assembly: GCA_963678935.1. NCBI lineage: Eukaryota > Viridiplantae > Streptophyta > Magnoliopsida > Saxifragales > Crassulaceae > Umbilicus > Umbilicus rupestris. The sequence continues at coordinate 3,967,049 of OY787618.1, read as the reverse complement.
GCCTCATCGCTCTCCCCTTCGGTCTTCATGTTCTCGCATATGACTAGGAATTCTCGCACATGCTTGACTGGATTTTCGTTGTTCATCCCGTGGAACTTGGGCATGTGATGGATGAGCGAGCTCCTTAGCTCAAAATGACGGTCTGGTGGAAGCACGATGCACCATGGCTGGTTAACAGTGATAGGGGCTGACATCTCGCGCACTGTTCTGCGTCGCTAAACTTGTCGCGCGGGTGGCGCATTATACAATTCAGCGGCCATCCTTGCTTCAACCTCGCGCTGCACTTCCTCTCTGAACAGGGCTGCGCGGTTATGTGTCCTTGCTTCCTCTGGGGTTCTGTCCCCTAAGTTGTCTCCTACGACACTGTTATCCACCATGATCTGTTCTAAATCTCAAAGAAGACGAAATTAAAAGATAACTAATGCTGCTGCGTCTGTCAGTGCGCAACTAGAATCTGCGCAGCGCAACTGTTTCAAGGTTGCACAGGCTAATGGTGATTGCGCGCTGTCAGAAACAACAACGAGAAAACAAAACAAACTGAAAATAACTAGTTACTAAAAAAGAAAAAAACGTAAGCTAGCTAGAACTTAGCTGTGTTGCTCCCCGGCAACGGCGCCAAAATTTGATCGCGCGTCGTTGTACGCGTCAAATATAATCCTTCCTCTTCCACTTAGTACAGCGGTTAAGTAAGGGTGGATCTCCATAGGGAGCAAGTAGTTCAGTTTTAGCCAGTAACCTACACTAATGAAATTGGGGGGTGTGAGTGATTGGGGTTGCGCGATGCGCAAGTAACAGTGGTATCGTAACGCAGGAATTTGCACTAGACGTGCGCAGGCAATAGAGATTAAGTACTATGACTATGAGAAGTATCGGCGCAGACAATCCTCTATGAATGTATTCCTTATCATCGACTCTAAATGTCTATAGTTTGGGTTGCTAATGTTAATGTCCGATCAAGGCTTCCTAACATGTGCGCATGTTCCGATCAAAGTTCATGTGCTATTAATTCTTACACTAGACTAAACAACTACGAATCCGATCAAGGTAGTAATTGCCTATCCTAGCGCGTTACTCCTAGTTGGCACCGTCAGGCTATTCAACTAGTTTAACAAACAACAACAAGCAACAAGAGTAAGATTGCGGTTCAAGGCTTCCCCTACTCATGTAACAAGCTGCCAGTAAGGTGCACAGAATTAATATAAGCAAGCAAGCTATGCATTAGGCGCAAGTCTCAAAGGAAATACTCATAGATTCATGTCCAACCGATATTAAGCGTTTAGCTAGACATGCTAGTGATAAACATCACAGAAACAGTAAATAATAACTAGAGTGTCCAAGAAAACAATAACAAACAGTGCGTGCAGGTTGCTGTCTTGGCTAGCACGGTCGGCTAGCGCAGATCCTCTCAACAAGCTCGTGTGTTTTCCAGTCCTGCTGCGCAGTGCCTCCTGGGTGTACGAATTGTGAATCCGAATAATTGTGTCTCTACCCTAGCCTCCTTCTCTTCTTTATATACTGCTCAGAGGCTCATCCTTGGCAACTTCCAAATCTGGTCGTGTCGGGATTTGGAAACACCACCATCTGCGCATCTGCTTAGCGCAATCGGTTAGCGCACCGTGGTTGACTCTGCCAATTCTTCTGTTTGCGCCGCTAGCTCCGCAGGCTGTGTGATGCGCGTCCTAAACGCTGCCTGTTAGCGCATATCCGACTTAGGCCCTTGTTTTGCCCTGAAATACAAAAACACTGGAAACCAGTAATCTTGTACACAAAATATCGCAAACAAGCACAAGGTTATGATCTAAATAATGTGTATAAATAGGCTCTATCAGTCATCAACACAGACAAATGCATACCTTTTCCTACCCAGACTCTCGACTTTCATTGGTCCCATCAGATCCATGTGGATCAACTGTAGAGGCCTGGTGGAACCAATGTCTTTGACTCTTGGATGCGAAGCCTTCTTCTGTTTTCCAATCTGGCAATCACCACAGATAGAGTCTGTCTCCCCTTTTAGCAACGGTATTGCTCTGACTAGACCTTCTGTAGCAATTCTCTTCAGAGTTCTCAGGTTAACATGCCCCATCCTTCTGTGCCATAGAGTCATTTCCTCGGCCTTTGTCAGCATACATCTCTGAATCTGCGAGTTTGAATTCACATTGAGAAGATAGCAGTTGCTCTTTGATCTGGCTCCTTCCATTATGCATTTTCTAGATTTGTCGAGAACCTGGCATGTGTCTTTCGTGAACTTTACCTGTTTGGTCCCATCACACAGCTGACTAATGCTAATGAGATTTGCCTTTAGCCCTTCCACTAGAAGAACATTGCTCAGACTCGGCATTCCTTCAACTGCCAAAGTTCCCCTTCCCAGAACTCTTCCTTTGAGGCCGTTCCCAAACTTCACACGTTGTTCCAAACAGGGTGTAATGTTTTTCAAGAAGGATCGTTCTCCTGTCATATGTCCTGAACAACCACTGTCAAAGTACCAGCTTATTTTGTCTGAGGTGCTGGCTGTGCTGACAAGAGCGAGGAGCTGAGTCTGCGCACGATTCTGTCTGACCGGTTTCCTGGCTGAAACTACTCTGGTGTAGGCTGAAAAGCAGTTTCTCTTTATGTGACTTTGCGACCGCAGCTGAAACATTTTTTATGCTTTGAAGCTCTCTTGTTACGGTGATACAAAGGTTGCTGTAGCAAGTCCTGGTTCACTCTTCCTTGTGATTTTCTGCCTCTTCTGACAGACCTGTATCTGGCCAAGTTGCACTCATCTTCACTCAGCTCTTTCTCGTCTTCACTTCCACTGGCAGAGAGAGCCCTCCTTTTCATTGGTTTGCTAGTGCAGCTGATTTGTCGATGACCGTACCCTGCACAGTTCCAGCATTGGACTCCCTTCTTCATTTCTTTCTTTTCCTCTTCATTCTGAGCTGGTTCCTTCCCTTTTCTGTTACTCTCACTGCCCCTTCTAAATTGTTTTCGTGAGGAAGAGCTTTACCCGGTTCTGGATTCCATGTTCTTCAGAAGTTTTCCAAGGTTCTTGACAAGCATACTCAGCTGATCATCTGGAATTGTCTTCTTGGCTTCTGTTTCAGCTTTCAGTCCAACATTCTTGTCCTTGGGAGAGGTGTCCTCTTTAACCAGTTTCATCTCAAATTGTTTGAGAGACCCCATCAATTCTTCCAACCTCATGAATTTGACATTTTGAACCTCTTCAATGGCTGTCACTTTCATGTCAAATTTTGTGGGCAGCGATCTGAGAACCTTCCTGATCAGCTTCTCTTCAGGTATAGGTTCACCAAGGGCATGAGCTTCATTTGCAAGATCACAGAGTTTGGCATTAAACTCAGTGACAGTCTCCTCTTCCAGCATTCTCAGATTTTCAAACTGTGTGGCAATGATCTGCAATCTCGACAGCTTCACTCTATCAGTTCCTTCATGAGCAGTTTGCAGAATTTCCCATGCTTGTTTAGCCATGTCGCAGTTTGATATCAACCTGAAGTTGTTAGCATCCACTGCAGCAAAAATTGCATTCAGAGCCTTTGAATTACCAGTTGCTGCAGCACCTTCTTCAGCAGTCCATTGCTCTTCAGGTTTTATCCTTGTGACTCCTTGTTCATCCATGGTGATTGGGGGAGACCACTGGATAACGACAGCTCTCCAGGTCTTCTCATCAATAGCCTTGAGAAAGGCTTTCATTCTAGCTTTCCAATATCTATAGTTGCTCTCTTTCAACAATGGTGGTCTGCTTGTGCTCTGTCCTTCCTTCATTGTCTTGGCTTCTTTAGAGACACTGTAGGATCTTTTACTCTGTGTGTTGAGCTCCAGCTCTGATACCAATTGAAATTTCACAGTGTCTTAGTTTGACAGATTTGTGAACAAGCAGTTGCTGCAGCACACTCTTGTTCACTAGGAAATCGTCTCAACAAGCAATGAACAAGACAAAGTTTGTTCACCTACTTCGGCCAACTGCCTACGTCTGGGGAGGACTATTCTCCAGTCCTCAATCCACTAACTCGAAGGTTCTCACGTACACACGGTTACAACCCACGCAACCTATGCTACTCAACCTTGTGTGGATCACTCGACACAATCAGAACAAGCTCTGATTTGTGTCTGCACACCCTCTAAAATATGTCAATCTAGAATAGCTACAGCCTTCTCAAAGAACTCAGCCTATTCTAAACTACAACTACTCAGCAGGGTTGCTGTAGCAACTGCTGTAACACACAGCTGAAGCACAAATATCTGCGTCGCTCCAAAGCCTTCTGCCGAGCCGATCGAACGATTCCACGAGTGTTGCACACTCTGGAATACTCCCCCTCACTCAGTGACCACCTGCCACTAGTGAGTACTGCCGCACGACACTCGACCGAGCCAACAGCTCGTCAGTTCTTCCGCGGCTTCCCTTGATCAACCAACAAGCTCAGCAGCTCTGAATTGGCTTCCAGATCAAGCTCGAATCAGACTCTGCAAGTCCTGATTCCCTTCTGCTATAATCACCACAGCTCTGCTCTCTGGTGATGATCGAAGAATTTGACCGCCGCACACCCAAGATTGCTCTCTCTGAAATCTGTGTATGCACTCGTGTATCCCTCAGCTTCGATCAACCTCTCTGCTCTAAACCCCTTCTGCTTAAATAGCATCACCAGCTTTTAGCAATGTCCAGGTTTAGGCAATGTCCCAAAAGGAACAATTATCTCCTCAAATCTAGGAGATTAGATTTGATATTTATCTTCAATGCAAAACTCCTTCTCTGACTAGTAAACCTCACTGGAAAATACTCCACAGTATTTTAGAACTTCTTTAGAGGCAATCCATAGTGTTCCCAGCTCTTCTGGACCAGCCCAGGAAGCTGCTGCTACTCGGACATGTGATGCAGCCAGTTGAACAAGCTTCTGCTATAGCACCCCCTGCTGCAGCTGCTGCTAGTTCACATCTGCTGCCTGCTTGATTATTTGAGCTGCAGCAACTCCTTGTTCATTTGTTCTGGTTTTGTCAAACACTGCCATACTCATTATCAATCTTCAATATCTTTTAGCAATGAAAAAAAGCTATCATTTTCTCTCATCTCATAAATCCAACCCTCGGGTTCTTCTTCAAGCTCTATTAAAGCACACTTAGAGAACTCTTGCGATTACAACTCCGCAAGTCGAATTATGTTCGACTCATTGAATTTGGAGAAAAAGTTCTTAGGATTAAGACACCCAATACAAGTGAGTAATTATGTGTTTGACTGATTAAAGTGATTCTCCATCTCTTGACGAATTCGGTCAATCATCTAAAAAAGTAGTTTATCATTAGCATTTTATTGTCAAAAAATTAATTTAATAGACAATAAAAAAATTAATTCAATAGCCAAGAAAAAAAATTTAAGTACTTGAAAACATATATCGACTCTAAAGTGAGAGTCATTTGTTATAGCATAGCTCAAACAAAAAAGACTTTGAACTTTAGAAAAGAGGATGCAATCGAATCAGATCAGCGGCTGCAATCGGAGTGGCCACCGCGGGCAGCAATCGAAATTGGAAATAGAAAAGAGGATGCAATCGGAACAACGGCTGTCGTAGAAAAGTGGCTGGTTTGTGAGTCGGCGAGCTCGCTGCAATCCGAACTCCGAAGTAAGGTAACGCTCCCCTCTACTGCTAGCTGCTGCAATTTTAATTGTTAATCAACTACAATGGTGTTTGTGAATTGTGGGACTGAATTGTGCAGTCCCGAAGGCCTAAGGGCAGAACCGGAGCCCGTTTGATATAGTACTTTGGTCGGCATTCGGCAATTTGGCATATCAGGTTCTTTTGTTTCATTTATCATATTTGTGTGTTGTTTTTATTTTTGGTGATTTTGTGATAGGATTGTTAGGTCATTGGGATAATTAGTTGAATGTTTATGCATAATGTCAAATGGTAAACATGAATCTTAAAAAAAAAAAAAAGATTGATGCTTTAATAAAGTCACAACAAAGAGCTATTGATAAGTTTATAGTTAAGGGTCCTTTGAATGAAAACAAACGAAGTTCATGATTCGTGTTTAGATGAGAATGAAATTATTGAAGAAGAAGTTCCTAAGGAAACGAGTCATGTTGATTTGCAATCATGTGAATTGATGGATCATAGTAATATTTTAGATGACGTAAATTATAAAAATATATATGATCCAAGTGAATGGACTCACATTGATAATAGAATGAGAGATACACTAGTTGAAAAGAGTCCTATTCATGTAACTAATATAGAGTTTGCTAAGGATTCGCAAAATCGACATTTTTCATGGACACATTACTACCACTATTTATCGAATAAAGAAAAATATAAAAGGAGGTGGCTTCTTTATTCATGTGATTTAGATAGGATATTTTGTTTTTGTTGCAAACTATTTTGTGTTAGTTCTAATGGAATTAGGCTAGCTAACGAAGGTTGTAATGATTGGAAAAATACAGGTAGAACTCTTAAAAGTCATGAATCAAGTGATGAACATGTTAAAACTTCTATAATGTGGTATGAGTTAGAGAGTAGATTCGAAAAGAATACGACAATTGATAAATATGCTCAAGATATGATTAATAATGAAAAGCAAAATTGGAAAAATGTATTATTTCGAATAATTTCGATAATTAAAACACTTGGCAAAAATAATTTGGCTTTCCGTGGAAAAAATGAAAAGATTTATCAAGAAAATAATGGAAACTTTTTAAGTCTAATTGAAATGATATTGGAGTTTGATAGTGTCATGCAAGAACATGTTAGATGTATTAAGGATGATGAAATTCATAATCATTACTTAGGACATATATACAAAAGGAATTGATTAACTTAGTAGCAAGTAAAAATAAAAAAAAAGATTATTAGTAAGGTAATGGATTCTAAATATTTTTTTATCATACTTGATTGTACTCCGGATATTAGTCATGAAGAACAAATGTCATTTTTATTACGTTGTGTGGATGTATCATCTAATCCTCTAAAGGTTGAAGAATTTTTTTAGGATTCATAAATGTGGACGATACAACCGGAAAAGATCTTTTTCATGTTATTATAAATGAGCTAACAAATATTGGTCTTGACTTAAGTAATATGAGGTGACAAGGATATGATAATGGATCGAATATGAAATGAAAACATCAAGGGTTCAAAAACGATTTTTGGATGTTAATCCTAGAGCATTTTACACTTCATGTGGTTGTCATAGTCTTAACTTAGTTCTTGTGATATTGCTAATTCTTGTAACAAAGTAAAAACTTTTTTTGGGTGTTTTACAACGCGTTTACTTATTATTTTTCTCTTCTACCAAAAGATGGATAGTTTTACAAGATCATCTACCTAATTTAACTCTTAAGTCACAAACACGATGGGAAAGTAGAATTGATAGTGTTAAAGCAATACGGTATCAAACATCACAAATACGAGATGTTTTGTTGAAATTAAGTGAAATTAGCGATGATCCTAAAATTAAAAGTGAGGCCGATTGTTTAGTTTTCTACGAAATTGAAAACTTTGAATTTTTTTTGAGTATGTGTATTTGGGATGACATATTATTTGCTTTTAATTCAATCAGTAAAAATTTACAATCAAGAGATATGTGTATGGATGTCGCTATAAATAATTAAAAGGTCTTATTTTATTTTTAGAGAAATATATAGAAAATGGATTTGAATATGCCAAGATTTGTGCTAAAGAAATTGCGAAAGAGGTGGATGTACAACCTAAATATAGAGAAAAACGTATTATTCGTAGGAATAGATGATTTGATGAGCATGTTGATAATGAAAAAATTATGTCTCCACAAAAGTCATTTCGAGTTGATTAAACAACTCTTTCACTTCAAAGTAGATTAGAGCAATTTACATTATATGATGAAATTTTTGGTTTTCTTTTTAGTGTAAAAAAATTAAAATCGCTAAAAATGATGAGTTAAAAAAATTGTCTTAATCTTGAAACTTTTTTAAAATATAACGATAGTTTAGACATAGATGGTTTAGATTTATTTGTAGAGTTAAAAATTCTAATAGAAATAATACAAGTGGAGAACAAAACTCCTATTTGTATACTCAATCAAATAAAAAGAATGGATTCTTTTCCAAATGCTTTTGTTGCGTATAGAATAATGCTAACGGTCCCAATCACGGTTGCTTCGGCGGAAAGAAGTTTTTCAAAATAAAATTGATAAAGTTTTATTTGACATCCACCATGACTCAACAAAGATTGAATGGATTGGTTTTTCTTTCCATTGAAAATAAGATGCTCCAAGAAATTGACTACGAAGATCTAATAAGCAACTATGCTTATCAAAAAGCTAGAAAAACTAATTTGCATAGTTATTTATTGCATATGGTGGTTCTTCAAGTCTTTTGCCAATTGAAGGATGAAGGCAAGGAATGAATGTCACCAAACTTTACTTTTGGATATTTTATGGAATATGTTTGATTTTTTATTTTGACCAGGGTCTTTTTTTTGTGTTTCGCCTCAGGCCACCGAAAATGTTGAGCCGCCACTTGATGTATATCATGGAGTACCAAATCCATAAAAGTAGACATCAATACTTCTATAACAGTTGAATAATATAACATTATATTTATAAAATACACGATTAAATTGTGATGATCCATTTAGATTTTGATATAGGCTTGGCTACTACTACATGCCATTATTATTATAACTTTTGGATTCGTTTGATTTTCAACAAATAAGGTTCAACAATATTATCATATTGAAAAATGGTAACGAATACTTAAAAAAAAAAACACAATTACATTGATTGTAATTTTTTATTAGAAAACATTGAGAATTTATATTAAATTAATAATGACCTGCGAAATATTATTTAATCATTTTTCAATTGTATATAACATTTTGAAAATAGTAACTCATTATTAAAAGACTTTTTAAAAACATGTGTTTTTAATTTTACATGATTTTTATTGGCGACTATAAATAACAGCAACGAAAAAGAGGTAAAAGAAAGAAGAATTGATGAGCAAAAGGCATAGGAGAAGATGGAAAAAGCGCCGTTGAGATCATCACCATTGATTTTGATTGTTTGGATTCGCTTGGGGTCATCATGCAGAATGCTATCTCCTTTGCTTGGCCAAGTGCATGATTACAAAATTCAACGTTCCATTTTGTGCTGCAAAGTGTGTTTGGAGGCCGTTATTGAAGATGCACATCAAATTGTGCCACGTGTAAGTGTTCAACAATTAGTACAAAAGACAATTTTAGTAAGTTTATATATCCATCCATTTCACTATGAATCAAATTGATCATAAGAGATACTTGTGTTGTCTTCTTACAGAGGTTGAACATGTGTGCACGGAGGATGCATTTTAGAAGAGAAGTATTAAATTATTTGGTTAGCAGTAAAAGAAAATTTTCACTAACAAATTTATATTCATCTGATTTTACTTTGAAGTTGTTGAAGAACAAAGATGTCGTTTTCAAATCCATCAATGTGTTATCATGAAATGCAACAAAATAATATTTTTTTTTCTTTTCAAATATGACTCTCTTTCACATTTTGTTATTTGCTTTGTCTAAGTATGAGAGATACCCGTGAAATCAAATATTTGACTTATAGTTTTAAATAAAAACACTCATGAATTAGTTAATTAGTCATTCAAACACTCTTGAAGTGTACAATTATTATTGATAAGAGATTATGATTTAATTAAGAGCACGGTGAGATTTGGGGATTAATTGTACAAAAATTGGATAAATAATTAGAATAGATTGAAGCAGTATAATCTTAAACAATTTGAAATTCAAAAAAAAAGGTCAAACACGACTATTGTGTTCCAAGTATTATTTCACCTCCATTATAGTTTGAAAGGTTAAGTGAACAATCCAAAATTAAATTAATATTCAAAAATCCTAAATCGTCTAGCACAAACAGAAACTGCATTCGGCCACGCACACACATCACCCACATAAAACACACAAATGGTCATGCTCGATCAGAAACTCATCCTAACTACAACCCCAATGGAGAATCCTAACTATGGCTCTAGATGAGACCGAGAATGGAAAAGTTAAGTAAAAACGACACACAAACATATTGCATGGATATCACCTTTAATCAATTTACTAAATGGGCTGTCACATCAACATTAACTGTGCTTTAAGCGTTGTTCAAAATAATCTTTTTAGTAAAACCGTTGGTACAGAGGAATCTTTAAGAAAAAAAGGCATAAGCGGGAAATTTTTAAAACTAAAGCAAATGGTGAATGAAATTGCTAAAAAGAAATAAATTCAGAAAAACCGTAGCAACAATGCAAATGCTCGATATTCAAACCAATTCCCCTAAATATTGAAAGGGACGGTTTCATCTACAAGGGGAGTTATTGGGAAGCCGAGTTATTAGGGGCATCCGGAAGAGAGGGAGTGGGATGAAGAGATTTATAAAACAAAATTGAAATCCGCATCACCTCTGAGATGCAGACTGTGAACAAGCAGTTGCTTCTCAGCACACGCTTGTTCACTAGACTCTGAAGCAACAAGACACGTCAAGGAACACTGATTTGTTCATCCAGTTCGGCCAATTGCCTATGTCTGAGGAGGACTGTACTCCAGTCCTCAATCCACTAATCTCGAAGGTCTCAAAGTACACTCGGTTACAATCTCCACGCAACCCATGCTACTTAACCTTTAGTGGAAACTAGATCACAATCAGAATAGGCTCTGACTTGTGTCCGCACAACCTACACTGATATCAATCTAGAGTAGCAACTGTCTCCAGCCTATTCTAATTAATACCCAGTTGCTGCAGGTTTGTTATAGCATCTGCTGTAGCACACAGCTGATGCACAATCTGTCCGCGTCGCTCCAAAGCCTTCCGCTGAGCCGATCGAACAATTCCACGAGCGCTGCACACTCTGGAATACTCCCCCTCACTCAGTGACCTCCTGTCACTAGCGAGAACAGCCGACCATACACTTGACCGAGTCGCCCACTCATCAGTTCTTCCGCGGCTTCCCTTGATCAACCAACAAGCACTCGCTGCTTTGAATTGGCTTCCAGATCAAGCAGTGATCAGACTCTGCAAGTCTCGATCACCCTCCAAAGAGCAATATCTCCTAATTTGTAGGAGATTAGATTTGATTGTCAAATCAAATCTTCTACAAACAAATCTTCTTCTTTATCTGGGAATCTCCACTGGAATATTCTCTGCTGAATATTTAGAAACTCCCTTGATGCTCGTTGATGAACTACCAACCCCTTTTTCTGAAGATCCGAATAACTGTTGTGGGCCACATGCTACAGCTTCCTGAACCAGCTCCTGTAAAGCAGCCGTTTGTTCAGTCGTGCTGGTTTTGTCAAACACTACCATACTGCATCATCAAAAATGTATTACTATGTTTTCGATATACACTTGATGCGCGTCGTTGTGCGCTCCAAACTTGTATTTATATCTCCAAGCTTTTAGCTAGTGTAGCGGGAAGCAAGGGTCGAACCCAAGAGAACTGACTGCGAAGCGATTTCTTGTAAATACTAAACTAAAGGGGGTTTAAGTAAATGGTCGCAAAAACGAATGTAAGAAAAGTGTGAATGTCAATCGAGAGAAATATTCAGCTCAGGGAATTCAATAGTGACTGTTATCATCGACTTCTAAAGATACGATCCTATTCAAATGTTTGGTCACTCCGACAAAGGTAATAACCTAAAGTATCCCGACAAAGGTGATACTAGACCTGGATTTTACTACTTGCTTCCACAATAAAGTTTCGACAAGAGTTAAAAAATAGAATTGATGAGCGGATAGTTTCACGACAAAGTATACGCTAATAACAAAATACAATTCATGCGATTCAAGATCCAGAGGTACGATTAAATAAAAACATGCATTAAATCCAAGTCTCAAACGTGTATGTCACCAATTGAAAACCCTAAACTGAAACAGAAATTTAGCTACTCATAGTCAATACTGAAAAATACATTAAACTGAAGAGAATAATAAAACCGTTTGAAATCACTGTTCACGCCGGAATCCGCTGTTCACGCCGAAATCAACTATTCACACTGGAATCCATTGTTCACGGCGGAAACACTGTTCACGCAGAAACTCCAAAATTTCGTCCGTCCGTCTCTGTCCCAAACCTTTGTCGTCCGAGCTTCTGTCTCACTCTCTTCGAAACCCTAATTGAGATCGGGCTCTAAAAATTGATTTCGAGCCGCGGGCCCGATTGCTGTCGTCATCATAAGCTGACTCCGCCACAAGAAGACATTAGGTCGCACGCCCGGAGAAGACATTAAGTTGCGGCGCGCGGTGCTAATGTTGTCTAATGGCGCCGAACTCGCTGCGATGCGCACCCATTTCCGTCAACGTCGATTTTCTCCCTAAAAACACCATTTCGAGTCGCAAGTCTCTTTTCATGTATTCCGAACACCTGAAATGAAAACAACACTAAGAAGTAACTATTCACATAAAAACATGCCGAAATAGTTGGGTTTAAACGGTTTAGCGAGTCGTATAAATACGCCCCATCAAACCACCCCACACTTAACCTTGTTCGTCCTGAACAAAGAACGAAAACAAGACTCGCGACACCAAAGCAATTCTAACATGCCAACGACTAAACACTGAATTAACCCGAGATGTTCTCACTAATCAGTTCATTAACATATGCTCACATTCATTCTTCAATAATGATCAACTAGAAACCGTAATGATACATGTTACCTGAGAAGTCAAGATGGAATTCAATGGATGACTGGGAGATAGTCCTCTTTAGACTCCTGACTCCATTCTTCAGCTCGAGGTCATAGTCACGCGCATACACTGATTTATCTTTCTCTGGCACGTGAGAAATCCGAGTTACGAGGAACTCAACTTTTCTTTTTCTCTTTGGTAGGACAGCTTTTGAAACTTTCTTGTTTTGTTTGGTCCGAAGACTTCACTCAACTCGATTATTTTTCTGAATTTTTTTCTCTTTCACATTTTACTGAATTTTCCTTTTGAGCTTTGCTCTCCAATGTGAATTGCTTGTCCCCCCCCCCCCCCTTTTTTTTTTTTCTTTGAACCGTTCCAATCATCGCCTTCAAATAGCAGCACATGGAGCGCGTCCCGCTCTTTCTCATCATCATCCTTTCAGCGCGAGGCAGGATAGAGGTTACCCACCCATTCCCGGTTACTTGGACTAGAGATATGCGGTTTGTTTTCCCGTCCCACCATTGCATAAACACTGCAATGATGGAGTGAAAGTCTCACCCCTCATAACTTGAAGCGCCAACCTCCACAAACTCAGCGCGCTACGTGACTAATCCCTCGAACCTTTGAATGTTAGTCAAGTCCCTCTAGGACACTTTCTATCAACTCCACATCCTGTAATATCTCAACTCAAAAGCACATATAACATCACATAACTCGCATCACAAAATTTAGAAATCATGCAAATCATACATAGCAAAACCTCATAGCATCAAACATCATCTCATAAAATCGAAACAAGTGCGTGTAGGATGTCAGTCAACACAAGTCAGGGGGTTGCGCGCCAGACGAAGACATTAAGTACGAGGTCAACTCCTTAACGTATTCATCTAGCGCGGCACTAATGTTAACAGCGGCCGCAGACATAATGTACTAAGCCGGTGCGCGATTTCTGCAGATTCAAACGAAGAACAGCCATGAACCCTAATCTATTTCGACACCCAATACTCAAAATTAACACCTAAATTGAAACCCTAGCACCCCAGAACATGTATGAGTAACCTGCAACCAATAAATACATCCAATTTTGCCCAAAATTGTAGATCAAGCATAAACCCTAAAACTCCCAAAACTAGATCTAGTTGAATATTGCATCAATTGGGTATGAGATATAGTTAAGGAGTACCTGGGATGTTTAAGCAAGTAGAACCGTCGTAAGAATGGAGTGAAAAACAAGGTTTTGGACCTGGGATGTTGGCTGGCGTGAGAGGTGAGAGAGTGGGGTTATGAGGCGCGCCCCAACTCTTGTAGGGTTGAAACGCGGCCTGCTAAATACGGTCCGCGCCCCGCACCAACATTACTCGCGCGCCATCTGTAGACATTACGTAAGCTAATGTATGTGTACGACGCGGTACATAATGTTGCTTGGGGACGTGGTATCTCCTGAGATAAGCCCCAAATTCGCCTCCAAACAATTCAATGACATTCTAAAGGGAAGACTCTATGAAACACTAAGTAGACACACACTAAGAATTAAAATGGAAAGAAGAAAAAGAAAAAGAAAACATCGGGTTGCCTCCCGCAAAGCGCCTTTGTTTTACGTCGTTGGCTCGACGGTACCTCAACTCAGTTATCGCCGTGGGGCTCGGCTAGCTCGCATTCTTGAGCATCTGGCTGCGGTCCACCGTAGTAATGCTTCACGCGCTGTCCATTCACCTTGAACCGGTCGCCATCTCTTGGGTTCTCCAGCTCCACTGCCCCGTGATTGAAAATCCGCACCACCGTGTATGGACCTATCCATCTAGAACGCAACTTTCCAGGCAATAGTCGTAATCATGATGAAAATAAAAGTACCTGCTGGCCAATCTCAAATGTCCGTCGTAGGATGAACTTGTCATGATAGAGCTTAGTCCGCGTCTTGTAGTCTGATTGGCTCTCATAAGCCTCTAGGCGCAACTCCTCTAGTTCACTCAATTGCAGCTTGCGCTCCATCCCAGACTTTGCCAAATCCATGTTGCACTGCTTAAGTGCCCAGTAAGCCCTGTGCTCCAATTCTACCGGTAAATGGCAGGCCTTGCCATACACTAGACAATAAGAAGAGGTTCCGATAGGCGTCTTGTAGGCAGTTCTATATGCCCACAATGCATCATTTAAGCGCAAACTCCAGTCCTTCCGTGTAGGCTTGACCATCTTTTCGAGGATACCCTTGATCTCCCGGTTAGAAATTTCAGCTTGGTCATTTGTTTGAGGGTGATAGGCTGTGGATGTACGGTGATGAACATGATATTGTTTTAGTGTGGCAGCCATCATTCTATTGCAGAAATGTGTCCCCTGGTCACTGATTATAGCCTTAGGCACTCCATGTCTGCAAAATATGTTAGTGCGGAGAAAGTCCACAACAGTTTTAGCATCATCACACCGAGTAGCCTTAGCTTCTACCCATTTAGACACATAATCTACAGCCACTAAAATGTATAGATAACCATGTGATGCAGGAAATGGACCCATAAAATCAATGCCCCATATATCAAACACTTCATCCACGACAATAGGCATCTGAGGCATCTCATTTTTAGCGGATGTGTTTCCTACTTTTTGACATCTATCACATCGTTTGCAATGCTCATATGAATCCTTAAAAATATGCGGCCAATAGAATCCACCGTCTAATATTTTCCTAGCTGTTCTTTTAGGGCCAAAATGACCACCACATGCATGATCATGACAAAAACTAAGCACAGAAGAAATCTCACATCGGGGATGCATCTCCTAAGTATTTGGTCTACTCCTATTTTCCACAAAAATGGATCATCCCATACATAGTATCTAGCATCATGCTTAAGTTTCAAACATTGAGCTTTAGAGAAAAGAGGTGGGCATTTACCTCCGACTAGGTAGTTCACTATGTGAGCGTACCATGAAGTTTTACCTGTGATGGCATAGAGGTGCTCATCTGGAAATGCCTCAGTAATCTGCCCAGCTTCTTCCTCCCTCACTAATCGACTCAGGTGGTCAGCAACTGTGTTCTCAACTCCCTTCTTGTCCTTGATTTCGAGGTCAAATTCTTGCAGCAGCAAAATCCAACGAATCAGCCGCGGTTTAGCCTCCTTCTTCGTCATCAAGTGCCTAATAGCTACATGATCAGAGAACACAATTACTTTAGTACCCAATAAATAAGGTCTGAATTTTTCTAAAGCAAAGACAACAGCTAGTAATTCTTTCTCAGTGGTGGAATAATTTCTCTAAGCCGCGTCCAAGGTACGTGAAGCATAGTAAATGACAACTGGCTTCTTTTCTGCTCTCTGTCCGAGCACTGCTCCCACTGCATAATCGCTGGCATCGCACATAATCTCGAATGGCTAGCTCTAATCAGGTGCTCGAATAATAGGCGCACTAGTTAGCGCATTTTTCAGCTCGTCGAATGCCTCCCTGCACTTACCTGTAAACTCAAACGGCACATCTTTCTGCAAAAGGTTAGATAATGAAGACTAGAAATCAAATCTATTTTCGTTTTATCAACCTGAATCCCCTCACGTGAGACTATATGCCCTAAAACCACACCGTGTGTAACCATGAAATGACACTTTTCATAATTCAGCAATAAATTCATAAACACACACCGTTCAAGTACTCTACTCAAGTTATCTAGGCATGCATCAAAAGTATCACCATGCACAGTAAAATTATCCATAAACACCTCAATGAAACTACCAATCATGTCAGAGAATATGCTAGTAACCAACCTTTGAAAGGTTCCAAACGCATTACACAATTCAAAAGACATACGTCTAAATGCAAATGTGCCAAATGGACATGTGAAAGTAGTTTTATCTTGGTCCTCAGGTGCGATAGGGAGTTGATTATAGCCCGAAAAACCATCAAGAAAACAAAAATAGGGCTTACCTGCCAGCTTGTCCAACATCTGATCAATAAATGGAAGAGGAAAGTGATCCTTACGCGTCACTGCATTCAATTTCCTGTATATATGCACATACGCCATCCATTCTTGACACATGTAGTCACCATCTCGCCGGCTTCATTTTTCTCAACTATGATGCCCGTCTTTTTCGGCACCACGTGTACGGGGATTACCCACTAGCTATCTGAAATAGGGTAAATAACATCAGCATCTAAAAGTTTTTATACCTCTTTGCGCACTACCTCCATCATCACTGGTTCAAGCGACGCTGCGGCTCTCTCGAAGGCTTAGCCCCATCTTCTAGCAGAATTCTATGCATGCACACCACTGGATTTATCCCTCGTATGTCCCCAAGCGTCGAACCTATAGCCAATTTGTTAGTTTTAAGTACCTCTATGAGCTTCTGCTCTTGCTCATCCTCAAGTCCGCTCTTGATGATCACTGGGAGAGTGTCATTTTCGCCCAAAAATGCGTACTTCAAATGCTCAGGAAGAGGTTTTAGTTCTACAACCGGTGCCTGCACAGAAGAAGGCAACGAAGAATTAGTTTTAAATAAATGAATTTGATTAACCTCGTACCTGGCGTCAGAGGACGAGAAATGTCAAGTTGTGCGAGTATGACACGTATATCCTGGTAGAGAGCATAAGAATCCTCCTGTGTAAAAATGACGCTCTCCAATGCTATCCTCAATAGGTCTTCGCCGCTGGTGCTTTGTGTCTGTTGTACTACATCGTCTAACGCATCCAATGCATTTACCATCGCATGCTCAGGTGGGTGTTGCATAGCTTTGAATAATCAAATTTTATCGTCTCGTCTTCCACCTGCATGGTCAGCACCCCAGAGTCGCAATCAACCTTCATCTTTGACGTTTTCAAGAAGGGGCGACCAAGTAAAATAGGTGGATGATCGGCCGGGTCACTACCATCCATTCTGAGTACGTAGAAGTCAGCTGGAAAGATTAAGTCACCATCCTGCACTAAAACATCTTCTATGATACCTTTAGGTCGCTTACAAGATCTATCAACCAATTGAATCGTTAGTCCAGGTGGCTTCAAAGGTCTAATACATAATCTCGAATACAAAGAGTAGGGCAAAACATTTATAGACGCACCGAGATCAAACATGCAATTTTCGATTCTAATGTTGCCAATAACAGAAGGGATGGTGAACATACCTGGGTCTCCGCACTTAGGAGGTATCTTTCTTTGAATAACTGTAGAAACATTAGCGTTAAACATTACATGCTCAGGTTGAGTTGAACGGCGGCGGTTGGTACACAACTTCTCGAGTAGGGGAATATTAATTTCAACCCTTTTGAAGAGATCCCACACTTCCTTGTCGATCAATTGCTTCCTAAGAGCCTTAACCTGCAATGGAAAGAGCAAAGGAGGGTCAGTACGGCGAAATTCGGAATTCAAGTCAGGGAGTACCGCACTGGGAGAAGACGTTATGTCGCCGCACGGAGCGTTAATGTTCTCCTCTGGAGCGGCAATAATGTTCTCTTGTGGCGCGGTCCTTGTGTTGACCGCGTCCTCTGCATACTTTGATGGCACGCGCGGAGAAGACTTTAAACCGTCGCGCGCCAGAGTAATGTCCTCTTCGGGCGCCGTATCCCCTGACTTTGTTTGCTCTCTCCTTTGCATCCTTGAGCACCTTCCCTCTCCTCAAAGTCATAGCACTAACATTTCCCTTCGTGTTGGGGACCGTTTGAGATGGTAATTTTCCCTGGTCATTCTTCAACTCATTGACGACCGTGATTAACTGCGACATTTGCTTTGATATCTCCGCAATATCACCATCCGTCTTCGCTTGGTATTGTTGAAGATTCAATGCAAAATCATTAACAGTTAGCGGGTTATTTTGACCTGGCTGATTATAGTTTTTTCTTTGTTGGTACTGATCAGCGCTGTTGTGACCCTCTTGCTGCTGACGAAATGGTGGTTGGTAATACTGGGTCTGCTGTTGAGGCGCGGCTTGCTCCCTAGGAAATCCACCTTCATTCTTCCAACTGTACCCATTTGCAGCTAATCCAAGTTTCCTCTGAGGCGGTTTGTTGTTGAAATTCTGATGTCCTCCTAAAGCGTTCACCTCTGCTGAATTGTCTTCGTACAAGGATGGACACGAATCAGTCTTGTGGCTGACAGCACCACAAAATTCACAAAGCTTCACCACATTAGCTTGTCCCATCATCTTCTTCTGTATCATGTCCTTCACCTCTTTGATTTCTGTAGCCATCTGATTGTTGGACGAGTCTGCCTGTGATACATTCCTTGCTCTGCTCGTATCCTCTCGCTTATTGGTTTCCTCCCTAAACCTTGCACTCTCGGCAGTTTCTGTAATCAGCTCCTGGACCTCTGCTGGAGTCAAATTCATAACTGTGCTGCCAGCTGCGGCATCCAGCATCATCCTCTCTAAAGGTCCGAGTCCATCCAGCAGATACTCCACGACCATCCTGGCTGGCACCCCAAGATTGCAGCAACTCTGTTCCAATGAATTAAAGCGCTCCAAGTAGTCGTACATCGACTCATTGGGTCCTTGTTTGATAGTGGAGAGCTCTCTGCGCACTTGTGTGGCCTTTGCTGGCGGGTAGTATTTGTCTAGAAACTTCCATTGCATTTGATCCCATGTGTGAATAGTACTTGAGGGAAGAGACAAAAACCACGATTTAGCAAGATCAGTCAAAGACAATGGAAGAACTTTTAATTTAAACCGATTCTCAGGAGCCGCATATGGCCTCAGTGTCTGGCATATCCCATTGAATTCCTGCAAATGTCTCGTGGCCATTTCTCATGGCAGACCTCCGAATTTCGGTAAGTGATGTACCACAGCGGTCTTTATCTAGAAGTCATCTTCTTCTGGATCCGTATTGATACACCATGGTTGGTCATTGAAGCTTGGTGCAGACAGCTCTCTCACTGTTGGTTCCGGTCTGTAGGCACACCTGTATGACTAATGCCCGTAAGGCTGCTGCTGCACATAATGCTGAGACGGAGGCGGTGGGTTAGGCTCATTGAAACCTCCTGCTCGTGCCCCTGCATCCCTAGCCATAAGTTCTCTTTCACGAAGTTCCCTTTGGCGTGCTCTAAACACGCGTTCAGGCTCTTCGTAGAATGGTAGAATTTGTTCATCCTGATTTCCTGGTGGAGGTAAAGGACGGTTGTTGTTGTTGACCTGATTTTGTTCGTTATTTTGGCGGCCATCACCATTAACACTACCTGTGTGCGACATGCTAGAAAGAGAAATTTACCGCAACACAAAAATAACACAAAAAGTAATCGAAAACTAAATATAAAAAGAAAAGGAATAGAAAATCTTCACTGTAGCAGCTCCCCGGCAACGGCCCCAAAATTTGACGCGCGTCGTTGTGCGCGCCAAATTTGTATTTATATCTCCAAGCTATTAGCTAGTGTAGCGGCAAGCAAGGGTCGAACCCAAGAGAACTGACTGTGAAGCGATTCCCTGTAAATATTGAACTAAATGGGGTTTAAGTAAATGGTCGCAAAAATGAATGTAAGAAAAGTGTGAATGTCAGTCGAGAGAAATATTCAGCTCAAAGAATTCAATAGTGACTGTTATCATCGACTTCTAAAGATACGATCCTATTCAAACGTTTGGTCACTCCGACAAAAGTAATAACCTAAAGTGTCCCGACAAAGGTGATACTAGACTTGGATTTTACTACTTGCTTCCACGACAAAGTTTCGACAAGAGTTAATAATTAGAATTGATGAGCGGATAGTTTCACGACAAAGTATACGCTAACCACAAAATACAATTCATGCGATTCAAGATCCAGAGGTACGATTAAATAAAAACATGCATTAAATCCAAGTCTCAAACGTGTATGTCACCAATTGAAAATCCTAAACTGAAACAGAAATTTAGCTACTCATAGTCAATACTGAAAAATACATTAAACTGAAAAGAATAATAAAACCATTCGAAATCACTGTTCACGCCGGAATCCACAGTTCACGCCGAAAACACTGTTCATGCGGAAACTCCAAAATTCCGTCCGTCCGTCTCTGTCCCATCTTTGTCGTCCGAGCTGTTGTCTCACTTTCTCCGAAACCCTAATTGAGATCGGGCTCTAAAAATTGATGTCGGGCCGCGGGCCCGATTGCTGACGTCATCATAAGCTGACCGCGCCCCAAGAAGACATTAGGTTGCGTGCCCGGAGAAGACATTAAGTTGCGGCGCGCGGTGCGATGGCGCCGAACTCACTGCGATGCGCACTCATTTCCGTCAACGTCGATTTTCTCTCTAAAAACACCGTTTCGAGTTGCAAGTTTCTTTTCATGTATTGCGAACACCTGAAATGCAAACAACACTAAGAAGTAACTGTTCACATAAAAACATGCCGAAATAGTTGGGTTTAAACGGTTTAGCAAGTCGTATAAATACGCCCCATCAACACTCTAAAAAACATACTTATTCTGATATGCATTTATCGGAGATAAAATATACATGCTCCAAAAGTTACATTTTTATTTTTGTGCTGGGATGTAATTAATTTATGGCTGGTGACTTTTCTTCCCGAATTGTTGTACTTGAATGTCAATGCATTTAGTAATTGATTCCTATTTCTCTTTCTTTATACTTTGATGATGTTATATAATGTTTGTGATTTACAATTGTTTTGGAATTATGCTCAAATATCTAATGTTTTAGGTTGTTTAGCTTATCAGATGTGGGTGGACGAAGGTTTTGGCCACTTCTACTTCATATCAAAAAAAAAATTAAAAATGCTTTAATTATCGAATAAAACTTCTCAAATACCCTACTTGTCAAAAAAAATTTTTTAAATGCCCTACTTCTAACGGAATCCGAGCTTTGCAAGCTCGGATTGCTGCAAAATGACTAATTTCGGCTTTAACAAAATTGGAATGTTCAAAAAACAATGCAGTCCGATCTTTTAAAAACCGGACTGGTCACAAAATATACGAATCATTCGTCCCATTATTCTACGTGCTGTCCAATCAGCATTTTAATAATTCCGAATTTTACAAATAGGATTCATTATAGAATCCGACTTTCCACCTGATTCACTTATTTTCATCCCGATCCTCACATGTACCGGATTCTCCATGATCTTCTCCCCCGATTCCATCATCACGAACCTCTTCGCACTGCTCTGCTCGAACAGCCCAAACAGGTCCAGACCAGATGAGAAGGATATCAGATCAAACGCATTCAGTTTCATCATCGCCTTTTCCTCCAATTTCCCACCATCCTCCAAGCACCCGTAACAATCAACATCATCATCATCCTCTTTGTCGAAACTGATGGCTTTCGCCGCTGCCTTTTCGTAGCCTCTATCTTTTTTAAAACAGGGAACGCAGAGGATCTTGTCCACCGTGACCCGGCTCTCCGGTCGGACATCCAGCAGCCGCGACAAGAAGCGTTTGAGATCCGGAGACATCTACTTGGGGCAGCGGAAATCTCCTTTGTAGATCTTATTGTACATGGCCATGAGGTTGGGGTCGTTGAAGGGGAGGTAGCCGGCCGATTCATAGAGAATCGGAGGAGAGGTTCGTGAGGATGGAATCGGTACATGTCAGCATCGGATTCAGATGAATCCAGTTTTTTCAAACCGGGAATCATTAAAATGCTGATTGAACTTATGATTGGACGCCACGTACCATAATAGAACGAGTTTCGTTTGAATTCGTGTGTTTTGTGATCAGTCTGATTTTTGAAAGGGCGGATTGCATTGTTTTTTGAATATTCCAATTTTGTTAAAGTCGGAATTAGCCATTTTATAGCAATCTAAACTTTGCAAGTCCGGATTCGTTTAGAAATAGAGCATTTGAGAAACTTTTTTTTAGAAATAGGACAATTGACAAATTTGATTTGATAAGTAAGGCATTTCTAATTTTTTTTTTCTTCATATCAACTATTCTTTATAGCATTATTTTCATTTTTAATAATTCCTAACTTGATTTTCTTCGCAAAAGCGTGATTGTGTACGCAGCTATCAATTGCTACACTTGACTACTTGAGGTGGATATATAATATTTTTGAATAAAACCCTTACAACATTTCTCTTTTTTTATGTAGCGGTAAACTCTTGTTTTCTTATAAGCACATAAAGAATTTGATTTAACATATTTAAAATAACTATTGAAATGTTGTAAGGGTTTTATTCATTTGGAAATAAATGGTTGCTTCATATTAATATTTTAATGTGAAATTATTGGGTGACAATATTTAAATATCTCTTTTTTGCATATAAAGATTAAGAACATCTCTCACATTCATTATTTATTGGACCGTTTAATTTCCACACTCAAAGCATTATCTACTTTATTATTTTAGATTTGATGTATTTTAGGTATGTATGATATTGAGTTAATACATAACATTTTTTAAATGGGCACATATTAATGGATATTCCCCTCGCATTTTACATCAAAAACTTTCCATTACTGAACCGGGAATATATGGGCTGTCATGGAGTAGGGCTCATACAAGCCGGTAAAGCATGTGATTGAATTTTAAAACTACGAGAAACATATATTTTAACAAATAATTTAATTTCCAAATTGTTGGGACATGTGAGGATATGTCCTCAGCAGTTTTGATGGAACAAACATAAGTAGAATATTATGCATATCTATGATTATTAGATTTCATTATCTTTTAGATTTTGCATATCTTTGGATTCTACTTTTGAGATTTTTATTGGATACATATCTTTTATGATTTAGAAATAAAAGGGATATTCAAAATATTGTTAGGATTCTATTTGTAGATATTTCATATTATTAATTCACATACTTAGAAATATCTATTATCTCTTTGTTGTTATTATCTCTTTGATTCTCTTGATTAGGAAGCAAGAGATTTAGAAATCCTAGCAATATAAATAGAGCTTCAAAGTCTCAAATCAAGACATCGGTCTACAGTTGAGAGTTCAGAATTTATGGAGAGGTCGATCTGCGGTTTACGAGCTGCTGCACGTCGCTGCGTCTGAGGAAGGGTCCTAAGACCAGTCCAGTGAGCTGCTGCATAAACGCAAAGGGGAAGCGTCCGCAAGAGCAGTCCGGTTGATTCTCGAAAAGATAGAAGGTGGGTCTAGGGTGAATTGGAGATTCGGGTGTTATTCAACTTGTCTAGTCTTTTGTGAAAAGTATATCGGTACACTGCAATAAAAGACTGCTTCTCAAAATCCTTTCAGTGAAAGCTGAAAGGTAGTGGTTTTTCTCTAAGTACGGTTGTACTAGAGTTTCCACTATAAATCTGTGTACGAGTCCCTTACTTTTCTTTTCTGCATTATATTACTTATCCGCTGTGCAAACTGCACTTGGGGACACGTCCACAGTGAACTCAAGTTTAACATAAGCTAACCTAACGGTCCAACAATTGATATCAGAGCCTTGTGCTCTAGATTATTGTTAGCTTTGCAGGAATATGGGATCAATCGGAGACTCATTCTGGAAGCCGCCCATGCTGAAGGTCGGCCAGTACGATTGGTGGGTACGGGAGATGGAAGCTCATGTTTGTTCGCTGGATGGACAGGTTTGGAGGGTCATTGAACAAGGGCCATATATGATCATGGACAAGACCGATATAACCAAAGAAAAGGATAGGCAAGTCTATGATGATGCTGACTACAAGGCCCTTGAAAAGAACAGCCGAGCAATTAAGGTAATCCTCCAAGCACTATCCGATGGAGATAGGAAGATCGCAATCACTCATAAAACCGCAAAGGATATGTGGACGACACTAAGGAACCTGTACTCAGGCAATGTAGACGTTCAAAGAAACAGGATACTCGCGGCCTCAAAGGATTACGAGAAGGCTGTCCAGGGAAGAGACGAGTCCCTTGAGGATTTCTTCTCGAGATTTAAAGGATACGTGGGCCAGCTGCTATTTCTTGGAGAACAGATCCCCGACTGGAAGGTTACACACCAGTTCCTAGGAGCACTGAACTCGGAGTGGGATGCCATGTCTATTGCCTTCCAAGCTCAAAGCGACATCAAAACCATCACCCTAGAAGAGCTGGTCGCCCGCCTACAGAGCAATGCTGGAATTCATCAACGGAAGGTTGAGCGTAGAGAACCTAGTAAGGACAGGTCCATTGCACTGAAAATTGAAAGAGCGTTTGAGTTAGCCCAATCCGATGAGCCCTTAGAGGAGGACGACCCTGACATCGCCCAAATGACAAGAGCACTCAAGATGGCCAGCTTCAAATCAAAGAATAAGGCAAACTCCAAAGAATCCAAAGCTTCAACCTTTAAATGCTTCCGATGCGGAAAGAAAGGACACATGGCAAAGGACTGCCATGTAAAGCTGAAGGACGTCATCAAGCCCCACCAGAGTAGACAAGCTATGATTGCTGCATGGGGAGCATCAGATGAAGAAAGCGAGGATGAACCTTCTAAGGAAGGGTTGTGCATGATGGCTCACTCTGAGGACCTGTCCGCAGAGGTACTTTCTGACCCTTCTATTTCTAAAAATGCTAAACTATCTCTTGCTTTAAAACTTATGGTAACTAAGAATGAAGAGTTGCTGGAAGAAATAGAACAGAATAAAGAGCTATTTGAAGGCCTTGAAGAGAACAACAACTTATGGGCAGGGAAGGCTAAAGAGCTAGAGGACGAACTGAACGAGACGCTCAGTATCTGCAAAGACCATACCAAAGAAATCCAGCTCCTAAGAAATGAGAATGAAAAGTTGATAACCGAACGGAAGGAGCAGGAAAAGCAGATCAAGGCACTCAGAGGACAGGTACACGATTTAGAGTCCGAAAAGGAGGTAATGGCCGAGGAGCTAAAATTCATCAAAGCCGATGAGGAGATAAGGAAATCTAAGTGGCTGATGGAAAATAAAGTCAAAATCCTTGAAACGGACTTCAAGGACCGGTTACGCCCAGGGTTAGGATTGAACGGAACCATTGCTGCCACGAACCCGTCCACAACAATGAAGGACAAGAAAAAATCAAAGAAAGGAACTCTTTCAGCGCAGCCACACCCGTTCACAAGAGACAACGAACCGGCCTACAAGATGTGGAAGAAGCAAGCCAGCAACAAGGAACCACCTTCCATTGACTTTCAAGCTAGGATAGAGAACAGGTCCATTCCTCTTGGACGGAGCAAGTATGTACGCTTGAAAGACCACACTGTGTGCTGGCACTGTGGAAAGGTAGGACATGTTCTCTCATCATGTCCTGAAAAAAGGAGACTGGTCGAAAAGATGAGGAATTATGCCAGATCTGACAAAGGAAAAAGACAGAACGGGAGCAGGGGTAAGGAACCCGTCCACTGGAACAGGACACCTGTTCACAGAAACAGGACCACAGAACACCGTTACAAGAATGCATCAGGACCTGTACCTAAGTCCACTGTGAACACTCCTTCCCTCAGAGGAGTCCGTGCACCTAGAGGCAAACCAAAGATGACTCCTAGGAAAAAGATTGATCTAACGGACCCTTCCCATACCATTGATATTGTTGCTACTTCTGCTTCTATTTCGAAACCCAGCAAGCCCAAGCTTGTCTGGGTTCGTAAAAACTAACTTTACTTTTGCAGGAGGAAGTGAGGAGCAGTCCCTGGTACATAGACAGCGCATGCTCAGGACATATGACGGGAAGCATGGACTGGTTCACCTCACTTCAGCAACATACCGGAGGAAACATGTCCTTCGGTAACAAAACATTTGGTAAGATATTTGGCTTGGGAAAGGTACGTATTTCAGATAATGTTGAAATTGATAGTGCAAGTCTTATGGACAATCTGAAATTTGATTTGCTAAGCGTCTTCCAATTATGCCAAAAGGGATACAAAGTCACCTTTACTGCTAATGATTGTGTGGTTGAGTGTATGAGCACAGGAAGGGTGATATTGAAGGGTACATGCCAGAACAAAGTCTACAAAGTGGACCCTTCCTTTGTACCAGATGGGGAAATCTGCTTGTCATCAATCACAGAGGAGACAACTCTATGGCACAAGAGATTTGGGCATGCAAATCTGCGACTCTTGTCCACACTCGTCAAAAAGGACTTGGTTAGAGGGATGCCAAAGGTGGATGATAGCCTCCATTCCATATGCAGCTCATATACACTGAGCAAGCAAGCTAGGTCCTTGTTTAAATCCAAGGGAGTAGTAAGTACCACCAGACCCCTGGAGTTGGTCCACATGGACATGTGCGGACCTGTCCGCACTAAAAGCCGGGGAGGTAACAGATATGTATTAGTCATTGTTGATGATTATTCTAGATACATTTGGACTTACTTTTTGCCATCCAAGGATGAAGTGTTTGCAGAATTTGAAACATGGCTGTTAACTACGGAGAACCTACTGGACACGTCCCTAGCATCAGTCCACACTGACCATGGAATTGAGTTTGAAAACTCTCAGTTTCTAATTTTATGCAGGGAAAAGGGTATCTCTCACAACTTCTCTGCTCCCCACACTCCTTAACAGAATGGTGTCATAGAAAGAAAGCATACACGTTGGCTTTGATGAGCAAACCACGGGAGGGAACCTTGTAAAGGACGGGAAACATACTCCTCTACAGTTCGAGGAAGAGCTCTCTCTCACGGAGACAGTACCTGTGGACAGGTACCATGAAGTTCCTGATATGGATCCACCAGAGGCAACGGGCATGTCCTCAGGGGGAACTGAACAGTTGGAAACTGTGGATGAGGAACCGGTCCCTGAGCAAGATCAACTCCAGAGCAGGGACCGGTACTCTATGAAGAAGCTGAGGACACGTCCACTGAAGACATTCAGGAAACATTGGGTCCTCGTAGGAAGTGTACGTTGAGCAGATTCCAGGGTTTGAGGACCCATCCATGACCGATCTAAGTGACTTACGGTATTTCTGTATCTCATATCCCTATCTTGTGTGATAATACTAGTGCTACATATGTTAAATCCCGTATAACACTCACACACTAAGCATATAGAGATCAAACATCATTTCCTAAGAGATTGTGTAGGGACTGGTGTCCATGGAGTTCTGTAGAACTGAAGAACAGGTTGCTGACATCTTCACTAAGGCATTTGAGTCGTGAGCCCTTCGAGAAGCTACGGATGAAACCAGGTATGGTTTCCTTTTCAAATTAATTGACTGTCCGTCCCTACCTCGATGATTGGCTATGAAATGAAAGTGTGATATTTTTTTTGCCATAGGACACTAAAGATTTAACTCACTATGTCTTATGCTCATTATAAGCTGTGTGTATGTGGCATGCATGGGAAACCCTCGTTGGTAATGCACTGCACATGATTATTTAAGGCATGTTCATTCTAGCCCAAAGGACCCTTCCGGATATTTGCACCCTCACTATAAGCCTAACGTGAAGGAACGGGTCCACAGCCATCCTTAGCCTACTCATAGTAAGCAGTGGTCCTATGAACCCCTTGAATACTCCTCTGGACTACTAGCTATGAGGTACTCTCTTTTATATTATACATTCATGAATATTGTGTGTGATGCATTTCATAAAACCATTTGGGTACCCGTCCGCATCACACAAAACCCCTTGAAAGAACCATGACAATCTCTAATGTCAGTGGAGAGACAGTTGGGGGACCCGTCTACAGAATGGGTAATGGATACAGCTATGAATACACATTGGAAACGAAAGGGACAGGTCTGGCAGCGACCTACCTCCGGGACGGGATGCCCTACGCCTTTTCGAGATGTCATCTATCGATGGTGTTGTGAGTGCCTCATGAGGGCTATGGGGCTTACACTAGCAAGTTCTGGCCGGAAGATATGAATTGGGAAGAGATAGTCCGATTTATCAGTGGGGACCCGTCCTCTGGCCGAACCGTAGGGACAACCAAAATGCCGCCGGTGAACCGGTTCCTTCACAGCCTCCTAGTCAAGAACATTCTGCCTCGAAAAGGGAAAAGAAAAAAAATGAAAAAAACGGAAGGAAAAAAAAACGGAAGAGAAATTTGTATTGATGACTCATTTGTAGCACATCAGGGGGCAGAGGGGAGCTGGATGAGGCGACCCCCCGCAAGATGGGGATTCAGGTTTATTCTCGGACAAGAGTGGACTGGGGAGCTGCTAACTCCATCTCCCAGGGCTACACTTGGGGAAGGGTCCACTGATCTAAGGACTCTGGTTGAAGATGGGTTTCGCAAGTTGGCCGAATGCCAACAGAGGACTGAGGACAGGTTCTGTAGGTTGGAGGAACGCCAAGGACAGGCTAATACGGCGCTGGCCGAAATCCAAAGGCTCCTTGGAGTATTGATCTCTCTAACGGACTCCTCCACTGCTCCCCCAGCACCTTGGACTTGTCATGGTTCAGCCCCTCTTTGTCATCCTAGCACATCAATCCCTATTTTTTCATCCTTTCTTTTGGCCTTGTTAGTTGTGTGCTTGCATTTCAATCTGTGTACCTGTCCATTGTCTCTGCACTCAACTTTGATATGAGCTGAGCCATTCTGCGTTAACTGTTTAGTGATTTATTTGGCTTCAATATTTCACTATTTTCTTTTTGATGATGCCAAAAGGGGGAAGGTAAGACAGGAAAGCATTAATTGAGGGGGAACCCGTTCCCGAGTTACTTGTGTAGTCATCTGAGGGGGAACGAGTCCACTGTCAAGGTGAAGTACGGTAAATATGTTCTTCAGAACTATGGTACTCTTATAGACATTTGCCCATCTTAGGTAAGAATGTTTGTCACCATCAAAAAGGGGGAAATTGTTGGGACATGTAGGGACATGTGGGGACATGTCCTCAGCAGTTTTGATGGAACAAACATAAGTAGAATATTATGCATATCTATGATTATTAGATTTCATTATCTTTTAGATTTTGCATATCTTTGGATTCTACTTTTGAGATTTTTATTGGATACATATCTTTTATGATTTAGAAATAAAAGGGATATTCAAAATATTGTTAGGATTCTATTTGTAGATATTTCATATTATTAATTCACATACTTAGAAATATCTATTATCTCTTTGTTGTTATTATCTCTTTGATTCTCTTGATTAGGAAGCAAGAGATTTAGAAATCCTAGCAATATAAATAGAGCTTCAAAGTCTCAAATCAAGACATCGGTCTACAGTTGAGAGTTCAGAATTTATGGAGAGGTCGATCTGCGGTTTACGAGCTGCTGCACGTCGCTGCGTCTGAGGAAGGGTCCTAAGACCAGTCCAGTGAGCTGCTGCATAAACGCAAAGGGGAAGCGTCCGCAAGAGCAGTCCGGTTGATTCTCGAAAAGATAGAAGGTGGGTCTAGGGCGAATTGGAGATTCGGGTGCTATTCAACTTGTCTAGTCTTTTGTGAAAAGTATATCGGTACACTGCAATAAAAGACTGCTTCTCAAAATCCTTTCAGTGAAAGCTGAAAGGTAGTGGTTTTTCTCTAAGTACGGTTGTACTAGAGTTTCCACTATAAATCTGTGTACGAGTCCCTTACTTTTCTTTTCTGCATTATATTACTTATCCGCTGTGCAAACTGCACTTGGGGACACGTCCACAGTGAACCCAAGTTTAACATAAGCTAACCTAACGGTCCAAGACAAATGTTTTTCAACTAGCCAGATCCATAAAAGTTGTCACAAATACTTCTACAAAAAGTTGAATAATATTATATTCATTAAATACTCGATTAAATTAAGATGATATATCAACAATATATGTTGATATAAATTAGGCTACATGCTGTTATTACTATAACTTTTGGATTCGTTTGGTTTTCACTAAATAATCATTCAACACTATTATCATATTGAAAAATGGTAACTAATACATTTATATATTTTTCTAAAATTATAATGATTGTAACTAATTACAATACTCAAACAAATAGCGTTTCGATAGTTGTTAGTAACAACCAAGTGGTACGAGGAAATGTAAATGACACATGATATTGTCACCCTATTCAGCTCCACAAGCCTAATCAGGAGGTTTCTCTGAACCCAGGTGGAAAACACTTCACTAACAAATGGTCAAGTACATAGGTCTATCGTAACAAGAGTCCCTTTGTTACAGCTATGTCGTTGCACCACAGTGAATGCGTCTGACTCCCTCAGACTGAGATCACTCTCTAGTCCACCACGATCTGCCTCCCACAGATTGTAAGTTCTCCTCCCGTGAACACCAGCTCTTCTACGAGATGCTTTCACAGTCCGTTCGTAAAACAATAGAACAGAAAATGATCAATTTCGAGTGAGCTCAACTTCCGACAAATCTCCAATAATAATCGATCTCCCTATGATGCGTTTCTCCTCATGAGAATGATCTTAACTTCGGATTATTTCTTTTTTCATCGTCAACAGATACCACAGGATGCAGAAATTATATGAGCTGGTTGCACGGTCTCTTTAGGCAACAAATTATTATCCTTACAATGTAGATAATCATCCATTCCTAAGACTTCTCAATCTCCCGTTGATAGAATCCCGGTATCTTCGGATTAGATTCTCTTCCAAACCCTAGCTACCTCGAGATTTCCTTGACACCATTTTAGGAAACCCGAACTGATTGCACGCCATTTTAGGAAACCCAAACTGATTGTATGCGGCTCTTGGTCTTGTAAACTTTGTTGGTCTTCTTCGAAATCCTGTTATAACTTACAAACACTTGACCGATACAGACTCCATTTTCCAAAAAGACAAGCCACATATATCCATGGGACACATTGATTTAATAATCTCCTTGATATTTTTTGGCAAAACTTTTCTACCTTCACAAGACTATTTCACAAGACTAATTAGTTGTACAATAGCAATTGTGACCCAAAAAATTACGCCCCTTTTTATCGACAAAAGTGGCAAGGGAATACTTGACCAATCAAGACAAAAAAAGATAGTTAGCAGAGTTTAGAAAAAAAACAAAACAACAGAA
The DNA here is from genome assembly GCA_963678935.1 of Umbilicus rupestris. Lineage (NCBI taxonomy): Eukaryota > Viridiplantae > Streptophyta > Magnoliopsida > Saxifragales > Crassulaceae > Umbilicus > Umbilicus rupestris. The sequence continues at coordinate 3,935,684 of OY787618.1, read as the reverse complement.
ACATTAACTAGACAGGGGTGTCTTCACATCCTCTACATCACATGTCTGATTAATCATCTGAGTCAGATCCTTCCTCCTCCAGCGGATATTTGAGATCCCTCAGCATCATCTTTACCTCCCTCTTTGCCGCAGCAATCTAAGAAGCCATGGCTTCAAGCATTACCAGCTGCTTGTCAAGCTGCTCTATTATATTCGAGTTGGAGGATGCAGATGCAGGCTTCTTTGACACTGCTACCCTACCAGGTAGTTTCTAAAGCCTCAGCAGTACTTGCTGAATGGAGGCTGGAGTAGTGACATCCACTAAATATTTACCAATGAATAGCTTGTAGTCAGTGTTGAGGGGCGCAGGAGCATGAGACATCACCATCAGTCCATCACTTAGAACAGGCCACCGAATTACCATCATCTCAAACAACATAGAGGGACAACCAATTGGCACATTTGTGAGATGTTACTCCTCCTTGATCAATGCCCACCTGAAAATATCAAGGAGAGATGTTCGACCCTTCAACAGCTTGCGACAGGTTTGTCCGCAGCTGTTCTCCGAAGCTTCTGTTTTGATCCTTCAATCCATGCTCCAGTTGAATTATGTGGATCAAACCTTGATCAAACTCAGAGAGTTCTGATCTCTTTTGTGCACTCCACAACCTGCCAGCCTCTGCTATAACCTCTAGTTGTGTGTATTCCATCCTTCAGCCTCAGCCTCTGCACTTCTTTTTTAGATTCATCAAATATCCCTGACGGAAACACGGTTGCCTTAGGATTCGTAAAGCAGCATAACATTATCTAAATTTCTTTCTAGATTCTTGAGATAAGGTTGCCTAAACCTGAATTTAGAAACTTTATCAATCTACAGACCACTTGATGACGTTTGCGGCACACCCTGGACCTCCGCGATTCATGTAGCACCTCGCCTAAGTCTCCCCATGTATCTTCAGGACACTTGCCCATTCTGCTCTAGCATTAGATCAACATGGGATGCTGTAGCAGAATCTGTCTTTTGCCCAGTTTGCCTCAACATGGGAGGAGGCAGCTTCCTCAGTGGCTGGATACTCCAAGTCCCACAACAAGTGTCTTTTAACAACTCAATCTTCTGAACATGCTTCTAGTGCTGCAGCGGGTTGCTATAACACCCTAATCATGTGCACCTTTTTAGCTTGCGTTCAACAACCCTTCAGGTGACTTTGCGAGCATCTTTGTTGATTGATCTTCACCCATACTTGCACTGGTTTTTGACTCCACCGCTTTCGAGCTCTGTTGTGTCCTGCCACTCTCACTTTCCTTCCTGCATTGTGCGATTGTCCCACCCGATCTTAGCGAGTGTCTTTTGCAATCCTCATTCTCCAGTTTGTTGTCTCACCAACATATCTGACTTTTCCATGCACAACTGGTAGTCCTTCTTTGGCTTTGTTGAACTGAAGAAAGCTTGTCTGTCACGTTTGATCTTTGGCTTATGTCGGCAGTCTCTGACTTTGGTTGATTTCTAAAGTCTCCAATGCTTGTTCAGGGTCGGGCACCTTCTCTGGATGTGACCCTCCTGATCACAAAAATAACATCTGCGGCCTTTGCTCCTGTGCTTCTTTTCTACTGCAGGTGGTTGGTACAGAGGTTGCTGTAGCATCCTCTTGTTCACTTCTCTGGGTATTTCTTCACCATACTTCCGTCAGCTCCTTCTTCTGCAACTTTGACAAATACTGTTGTTCCTAAATTTTTTTCACCAGTATATCAAGGCCAGATGTCCTCTGCAAGCCAGAATTTCATCGAGAATGCTTGAGCCAGGGTTGAGCATCTTCGTCGTCTTTTGAAGTAAGTTGAGCTCTTCCTTCTCAACAACTGACTTTTCTTCTTGCTGAGTGGCTTGGTATGTGAGGGATGAGATTTTACTCAACGGCTCTTTTTGTTCCTCCTCTAGACAAGAAATTTTGTCTTTCTGTTGATCTCAATAGTTTTTTGGCAATTATGAAGTAGGATGCTTAGGTTCTTTGGTAAGTCTTCCTCCGTGAACTCTTCGTCCTCGCTGGCTGATTCCTCAATCCCATAGGTAAGATCATCTTTCATAGATTCTTCCGGGTCAGGTTTGTCTACAATGGTTAGGACAATGTAATTTTCCTCCTCACTCTCCTCTGAGTCTCCATCACTCCATTTTGCTATGAGGGAGTTGCTGTTCTTCTTCTGGTTGCTTGGGCAGTCAGTTTCAGGGTGTCCATACCCTTTGCAGCCCCATCATTGTGGACCTTTCCTCCTCTGCTGCTTGTCTTGGGCAGGCTCTTTTCCTTTCCTCAGATAGTTTCCTCCTCCTCTTCTGAATTGGTCTCTGAAGTTGGATGTTTGCCTAGCCTTGAAAAATCCACCTTCTTCATGAACTTGTTGAGGTTCTTCACAAACAGGCTGATCTGATCTTCTGTTAAAGTTTTCTCCTTCTCAGCTTCAGCCTTTAATCCGACACTTTTTCTTCGTGCTGGAGGTTCATCCTTGACCAACTTTATTTCAAACTTCTTGAGGGATTCGATCAGCTCTTCCAACCGCACATTCTTGATGTCAGGAGCTTTTTTAATGGCTGTCACCTTCATATCAAATCTGGTGGGTAGTGACATGAGTACTTTCCTGATCAGCTTCTCTTCTGGTATAGGCTCGCTGAGGGCATGTGACTCATTGGACAGGCGCAGAGTTTGACATTGAACTCGGTGATGGTTCTTCTAGCATCCTCTAGCTCTCGAACTGAGAAGTAATCATTTGCATTCTTGCGGTCTTCACATTGTCTGTCCCTTCATGAGCTGTCTAGAGGATCTCCCAGGCTTTCTTGGCAACCTCACAATTAGAGAATAGCCTGAAGTTATTGGCGTCCACAACGGCAAAAATTGCATTCAAGGCTTTGGAATTTTTGGTTGCTACTGCTTTCTCTATAGCTGTCCATGTCTCTCATCAGTGGTGAGGAGGTGTGACCACTCAAATACTACTGCTCTCCAGGTCTTCTCGTCTATTGCCTTTAAGAAGGCCTTCATCCTTGCCTTTCAGTAGCTATAGTTTCCCTCCTCCAACAGGGGCGGCCGACTTGTGCTTTGACCTTCTTTCATCATCGCTTTATCTGCTTAGCAATTCGCTCATGATCTTCACTCTGTGTGTCGAGTTCCTGCTCTGATACTAATTAAAATTGCAGTGCCTTTGTTTGCTGAGAGTGTACTAGCAGGTTGATATACCTCTTGTACCACTGTGCGAAAATAAGCTTGTACAACAAATGAAAGAGAACACACACGAATATGGTCACTGACGACACGTCGTTGTGTGCGCTAAAATTTTTATTCTACCTACTTATTAGCTAGTAATAAGCAGGATTGAACCCATCAGAGAGCAAACAGTCTAGAATTTCACAAATTGTTACACAAATAAGGGAGGTTTTCAAGAAGAATTGTTGTTGATCAATTTCAGAAAGAATCAGTTCAGGGATATGCATTGCAACTGGTAATCGTCGATCAAACATCCATCAACTAGTAAAACTACTATTCTAGTTTAATAATCTTGCTAAGGTAACGTCGACTTCAATGTTCTACCTACTCTTAACAGCTAAGTTCTCGAATAGGTTAACAATTACTTGACTAACAATACCAAATTAGTTCTACCGCTAAGCTTCTTTAATAGGGAAATTCAATCAAATATCACCCAATGGACATCAATCTAGGTTCACCGCTAGGCTATGCTAATTTGATGATCAAGCATGCAAATCATACGAAAAACAATAATTCACTAATTCGAATTATGAAACTTAAGATCTCAAACCATACGTTGCAATACAAATCCCCAAACTGAATTAGGGTTTAGCTACTACAATCCATCTAATAATAATGAAAATAAATAGTTCATAAAAGAAACTATTCCACGATACTGCTGACTTCTCGTCTCCAATCTACGATGATCTGTGGCCTAGGGTTTTTCTTCCCGGAGCGGCTAGCTAGGGTTTCTCTCGAAGAAGTTCTTTTTTATTTATACCATTGATTTTGGGCCGGGCTGACCGTCTTTGACCGAATTAATTTTGATTCGTGCAGGTTCAGCAAGTGATTCGACCATGGTCGAATCAGCTAGTCAGTGTGTTTCAGAGTCGTGCTGCACCAAAGTGATTTGTGCAGTGCTTGGGGTCTGGCTGACCGAATCACTTGGGCGAATCAAATGGTCAGTAGGTTTCGAGCTGGGCGAATCACATTTGACTGGGCGAATCACTTTTGACTGGGCGAGTCACTTGGGTGAATCAAATTGTCAGTAGGTTCCGAAGCTGGGCGAATGACAGTTGACTAGGCGAATCACTTTTGGTTGGGCGAATCACTTCTGCAGCGTCGAGAGACCCGCTCGATTTTGCCCTCGATGAAATGGAATTCACCCGAAAGTTCTTCTCGCTGCTCCCTTGCATTCCCGAGTGAATGTGTTAGCCTATAATGCTCCAAATGCCCAATAAAGCTCAAAGGCGATCATGATACACATGCGATGCAAAAAAACTATAAGGAAACAATCTGTCACACGCAAAATGTAATTAAATAATGGGAATAAATAACTCGATGGATCATCTAAATACGCTCCATCAGTCACCTAGTTCGGCCAACTGCCTACATGTGGGGAGGACTTCTCAAGAGTCTTCAACGATTCACTAGCTTCGGTTTCTAGTACAACGATTCAGTTCAGCCCATGCTCGAATAATCTCTATGTCTAACCAAGCTACAATGAATCAGGGCCCGATCTAAACATCTTAGACCAGCCTGCACTCCCTACCACTCACTCGACTTAATACAATAGCTAATCTGCTCACAGACCTAGCCTAATCGAATTAAGACAACAATTACCGCAGGTTGCTAGAGCACACTTTTGTGTCGTATAGCTTGTGCCAATTCTTTCCGCATTGCTCAAGGCCTTCCGCTGAGCTGATCGAACTTTTCCACGAACGCTGCACACCCGGAATACTCCCCGTTGCTCTGTGACCACCTATCACTGATGGGAGAGAGTCTTGTGCCATCGTCCGAGTTCCTCAGACACTCACGATGCTCCCTCTTCAATCAGCGAGCCTCCTGCTTCAATTGACCCCTCCGATCAAGCACCGATCAGACTCTGCAAGTCTCGATCAGTCTCCGCTTCATAATCACTTCTGATCTGTGCGCACGCGCTGCTGAATGAGTGATGGATCCAATCTCTCTGCTCTGCTCAATTCTCCGCTCTGCACTTGGATGGATTCTGGATGCCTCTTCTCTCTGCTGAGTCTTAGTTATATATGCCCAGCTCCGTACTTCCAAAAGTATCATTATTTTCAAGTTGGTTTCCCCTCCTACTTTGTCGGATACTTGATAAAGATACTTACCTTCCAAAAGCATAATTATCTTCCAAAAGAATCATTATCTTCAAGTTGGTTTCCCCTTCTACTTTGTCGGAAACTTGATAAGGATACTTACCTTCCAAAAGCATCATTATCTTCAAGTTGGTTTGTTGAAAATGATCTTGATCGAGGGAATATTCAAATTTGCATTAGAATATTTCACTTGCTCCATTCTTTAATTCTGGGCAACTGTAGATCACACGATAATTTTGCTCACAGGATGCTCCAGCTCTTCTGCTACACAGGCTGCTATAGCAACCCCTTGTGCACTTTAGCTTTTTCACTCTAGAGGATTTTGTCAATTGAATTCCATTACATTAACAATGTTGACTAGGATGAAAGCCTAGAGAAGAAACCACAATAAAAAAATTGTCAAACCAAGCTTGGGGAGCTTGTTTCAAACCATAAAGAGTCTTCTTCAATCTGCAAACTTCTCCAAACTATGAGGAACATCGGGAGGAGGAACCATATAAACCTCCTCTTGATTCAAGATACATTTTTGACATCCATATGAGAAATAGGCCACTTCTTAACAAAAGCAATGACAATAAGAGTGTGAATAGTCACATGTTAGAAACTAGAGCAGAAATTTCCTCATAATCCATGTCATACTATTGAGCTAATACCTTAGCAACCAAATGAGCTGTTTATTGCTCAATACTCCCATCTGACTTTGTTTTAATTTTGTAAACCCAACGAGAAAAAATAGCACGTTTCCCACAGGAAGAGGAACAATGTCCCGAGTATCTATTTTGTACAGTGCAAAGAGTTCTTCATTCATTGCCTGCTACTAACGGGGGTTAAGAATAACCTCTTTATAGGAAGAAGTGTCATCTTGGGAGACGGTTGGAGCAAAGGGAATGGGGGGAGCATCAGCATGCTGAGGATGAACATCTGCAATGGTAGGGATACCAACATTACCGGATCAAATGGATCAATATGAGTGAGATCAGAATTTTACAAGTTGGGAGTGTCACTCGGAATGGAGTAAAACAGAATATGCTCAAGAAACACAGCATGATGAGAGGCATAAAGTTTATGACTAACAGGATCATAACATTGATAATCCTTTTAACCTTCACTATAGCCAAGAAAGGCACAAAGAGCGGAATAAGAAGTCATTTTACTGCGTTCAACATGAGGTCGAGGGACGAAACAAGTGGAACCAAAGACTCTCAAGCAAGAATAATCAGGAGCATGATCATAAAGATTTTCAAAAGGAGAAAAACCTGAATGACGGATGATGGAATTCTATTAATAACATAAACAGAAGTAAGAACAGCTTCTCCCGAAAACTCACCAGGAACAGAAGCAGACAAAGAGAAGTGCGCATGCTGTTTCAATGAGATCTCTATTTTTCACTTAGCAACACCATTGCACATTGATTAACTGAAACAAATCATCCTTTGCACCAGTCATGATGAACGAAGAAAATCAAGCTGCAAAATTCCAAATTCAGATGCAAACTAATATGCAAATGAAGCCAATAGAATTTGATTCCTAAAATAGAAAAAATTGGTTATTTTTAACACCATGATAACTAATCCTAACGCAAATTGGTGGCTCCATGTTGAATTTGCAAAAGTACATAACAAAAGAAAGCTAGGGTTTCATAGACGCGTAAAAGAATAAGTCTGACACAAAACGAAAGACAAGAATAAACAGGTAGCAAACAATATGCTAACACACTAGACTACCCTTAATAAGACCGATCTTGTTCAAAATTTGACTAAGATTGTTCACAATAAACACAATTAGTTTAAGAATTAGTATTATTTGAAATGTGCACTGCGTTGCTGCTGACAAGATATCACATGTTGCTTTAGCAACTTCTTCCGCTAAGTTGCTGCCGCTTTGGTTCGGCCAAATCTGAGGGACACAAATAAATTTGTTCACCTAGTTCGGAAACAACCTACGTCTGGGGAGGACAGCTCTCGGTCCTCAAGATTCCGCTAGTTCTGATTAAAGTACAAAGGATCTCGTTCTTAGCCTACGCTAGAACAACCTCTACTTCTAACCTAGCCGAAACCTGCACTGAATCTGATCACACAGATTAGCCACACAAGGTAATCTACTTTCAATAATAGATAGCTAGCAGTTCTACAACTCTCAGCCTATCCTATTGCAAAGTGTACCTAGAAGCTGTTGTAGCAACTTCTTTCGCCAAGTTGCTGACGCTTTTGTCGACGACTCCTTTAAGCACTCCCTGCTGACTCAATCGAACACTCTACGCTGCTCCCCCCGGATCAATGACCTCTCATCACTATCTAGAAGCACGCTTAGACACCGCTCGCGAGACACACTCTGCAACTGTCAACTCTTCGGTCTGTCAACGAGGCTTCGCTCCAATCGACTCCCTCGAATCAATGTAGGGTAAGACTTCTTCAGCCTTGATCTCTCTTCAGCTCTAACACAACTAACGCTCCAGCACTCTCTGCTTTCGCGAACTCAGATCTCTAACTCTTTGTGTGTGTTTGATTCGATGCGATGTTGCTTCGGTCTCTCACACCTCAACAACTTTAGTCAAAAACAATATTTCTACCTTCCGAATCCTCCCTTGGATTCTTGAAAGTTTGTTGAGATTCGAATCCTCCCCTGGATTCTTGGAAGATGCTGCGATTTTGTTTCCTAAAAAAGAATTTAGAAAGAAATCTTGTTTACCTTCAACCGAGCCGCTTGCCGAAGATCTCTGATCAACTGGGACTCTCTCTGAGCTCCTCCAGATTGATTGACTACAAAGATACTCTCTTGATGCTTTAGCCTTGAATCTTCATGGGATGCTATAGCCTCTTCTGGTTCTTATCTTGATCCCTTCCGATCGTATGTACCAGCTTCAATCATCACATGATGCTATATCTTTTTCTGGCTCTTTTGTTTTGTCAGTCTTCATTTGCAAGTACCAGCTCATGATATCATAAGATGTTGTAGCATCTTCTTCCGCTCGGCTTCTTCCGCTTTGTCACAGATGCCATATCCGTAACATTATTAACTATACTATAAGAATAAAAACTCGTGATATAAAATCAACACTAATTATTTTATGTTTTCTCCCTATGGATTTTCATAAACAAGGTTTTCACTATGTTTTTTCCAACATGATTTTCGTAGCAAGGTTTTAATGAGGCATAATATTTATTAAAGCCATCCAAAGAGGGAGTATTGTAAATATGGTGATATTGATTGAATGACGTTTGACAATTGGTGTGTCTAATTTATGTCTTCATATTATGGCTCCATCTTTATTCTTATTTATTTGTATTAAGCTCATGATCTTTTCATAATCCTCATGTAATCATATAATAGAGGCTATTGCAAAGCATGGAATATGTGAAATACAGTTCTCCCATATATCTTGTTATTATGCTCTAGCATGTTAACTATGTTAACTCAGGGTCATTACTGCGTGAGAACTCTATTAAATCACGATTTGACTTGAAAAGTAATTTCCGTAAAGTCTTCTTTCTCGATTTTGGCTAAATATAAGAATTCTGCTCATCCATAAAGAGATGGTGATTATTGCTCCAAGATGAGGTATACTGAGTATTGAGGAGTCATAAACACTTTCAATGTCAGTCTAGCTTGATGTTTGAACTGCTTGATCTGCTAATTGGTCTGTTCCCATTCTTATAGGTTGCTCGTCTCATGAGCTTCCTCCTCTCGGATATGTGCCTTGTTGATTGTATGAATATATCCTCGTAAATTAAGATAAATAGGTGATTAATTTTTACAAATGCAATCTAAGTAATCCATCTATTTAAAAACAATTAACCTTGGATGCGCCTCTTGATGCACAGCAAAATTTGATATGGTTGGAGGTGATAAGAATAATATTTGATAGGTATAGAAAACCATACGCGAATCCATATCTGAAAACAAACCCTAAGAAATCTGCAATGAAAATCCTAGGTTAGTGCTTTCAATCTAGCCGTATATATATCTGTTCTTTAGACCTTAACTTATGCTTAACTCAACTTAACTTAACTTACCTTAACTTAATTTAATTTAACTTAACTTAATTGAACTGAACTGAACTTAACTTAACTTAACTTAATTTAACTTAACTTAACTGAACTTAACTTAACTTAACTTAAGTACTTTTACAAACATATTTTTATGGTGGTGGTGGTGGGTTGGGGTTGTGGTGGTGGGGGGGGGGGTTGGTGGTGGTGGTGGGTTGGGGTGGTGGTGGTGGTGTGGTTGGGGTGATGGGTTGGTGGTGATGATGGTGGTGTGGTTGGGGTGGTGGTGTGGTGGTGTTGTTGGGGTTGTGGTGGTGGTGGTGTAGTTGGGGTGGTGGGTTGGTGGTGGTGTTGGTGATGATGGTGGAGTGGTTGGGGTGGTGGTGATGGTGGTGTGGTTAGGGTGGTGGGTTGGGATGGTGGTGAAGGTGATTGTGTGGTTGGGGTGGAGGTGGTGGGTTGGGGTGGTGGTGGTGATGTGGTTAGGGTGGTGGTGGTGTGGTTGGGGTGGTGGTGGTGTGGTTGGGGTGGTGGTGGTGGTAGTGGGTTGGGGTTGTTAGGGTGGTGGTGTGGTTGGGTGGTGGGGTGTGATTGGGGTGGTGGTGGTGATGTGGTTAGGGTGGTGGTGGTGGGTTGGGGTGATGGTGTGGTGGGTTGAGGTGGTGTAGTGGTGGGTTTACTTTTTCAGTACTTAACTTAACTTAACTTAGCTTAACTTAAATTAACTTACCTTAACTTAACTGAATTTAACTGAACTTAACTTAACTTAACTGAACTTAACTTACATTAACTGAACTGAACTTAACTTAACTTAAGTGCTGAAAATTTAATGTCTAAAAAACAGGGCCTAAGTAATCAGTTCCTTTGAGACTACTTATAGATATGAATTTGTTGGATGAGAACTTTTTAGATTGTTTGGTAAGGATATGTTTTGGAATATTTTTGTGCTTTCCAATTCTCTAGTTTTATTTTTTGAAGCTGAAATGAAAATAAGATATATATATATATATATATATATATATATATATATATATATATATATATATATATATATTATGAAATTGTCATTGAAATGCAATAATAATAAAGGAATATGCGACTGTCTTATGAAAACTGAAGGTTAGCCCTTTGGGATCTCTAGCACTATGTGACAGATAGTTGTTTTGTTCCGATTGCACTTCATATGTTTGACAAAATGTCTAAAACTCATTTGTTATGTTGATGTGATTTTGTGCATTCTCAGCGATGAAAATCATGGTTGACCATTGATGCATCGTTAGGTTAGCTTGAGTTTAATCTTAGGTTCACTGTGGAAGTGTTCCCCAAGTACAGTTTGTACAACGGATAAATAATGTAATCCTGAAAGGTAAAGTAAGCGACTCGTACACAGCGATTTATAGTGGAAACTCTAGTACAACCAGTACTTAGAGAAAACCACTACCTTTCAGATTTCACTGAAAGGATTTTGAGAAGCAATCTTTTATTGTAGTGTATCGATATACTTTTCACAAAAGACTAGACAAGTTGAATAGCACCCGAATCTCCAATTCACCCTAGACCCACCTTCTATCTTCTATGAATCAATCGGACTGCCCTGTGGACGCTTCCCCTTTGCGTTATTCAGCAACTCACTTGACTGGTCTATCGGACCCTTCCTCAGACGCAGCAACGTGGAGCAGCTTGAAACACACAGATCGACCTCACCAAAAATCTGAACTCTCTTCTGTTGACCCCCCTTTTGATTTGAGACTTTGAAGCTCTATTTATAGCTAGGATTTCCATCTTTATCTTGTATCAAATCTTCTTGCTTCCTAATCAAGAAACCAAAAAGATAATAATAAGATAATAGATATTTCTAAATATTTGAATTATGATTACGAAATATCTAAAGGAATATCTTAACAATATTTCGAAGGTATATCGAAATGTCATTGAAATGCAATGATAATAAAAGAATATGCGACTTTCTTAGGTGACATGATAAACAACATATTATACTCAACATGCACATATGAGAGAAACTTGTCTGTAGCATAATACAGTTAAAGCGACATCTAAGGTATATCGCGTTAGTGATGCACTTGAGTGACACACCTAATTCTTTATGCTGGATCACTTATGCAACAAGGTATATACGATTAATGATTTGTTCCATACTTAGTATGCGACATATTTAGAACTAATACTATACTTTTACTTGTATCTCATCAAAGGTAATTCAGTGCAGTGCCCCTCACCATATATTGACGTGATGCTCGCCACTTAACTTTGGGAATTCTTTGTTATGTTGTTAGGTTATTTTTTATAGCCAAGTTGAAAATTTCAAATTATAATATTATTGAATCTAAAAATGAAGCGGTTCAATTCATTTGACAGAACTTTCCTTCGGCGGGTATTAAATGCCATTCGCACAATTAATATGTCATTGTTAAAAATATAAGAGGCAGTAACAAAACATCTCGCATCAGTGTCAAGGAAGCCAGTGAAGCTTCCTTTTTCTCTGTATCAGCAAACAAGCCCAGGCCATTCTGGTGAAGACCCACCCACCATATGAAAACTGAAGGTTAGCCCTTTGGGATCTCTAGCACTATGTGACAGATAGTTGTTTTGTTCCGATTGCACTTCACATGTCTGACAAAATGTCTAAAACTCATTTGTTATGTTGATGTGATTTTGTGCATTCTCAGCGATGAAAATCATGGTTGAGCATTGATGGATCGTTAGGTTAGCTTGAGTTTAATCTTAGGTTCACTGTGGAAGTGTTCCCCAAGTACAGTTTGCACAGCGGATAAATAATGTAATGCAGAAAGGTAAAGTAAGGGACTCGTACACAACGATTTATAGTGGAAACTCTAGTACAACCAGTGCTTAGACAAAACCACTACCTTTCAGATTTCACTGAAAGAATTTTGAGAAGCAATCTTTTATTGTAGTGTATCGATATACTTTTCACAAAAGACTAGACAAGTTGAATAGCACCCGAATCTCCAATTCGCCCTAGACCCACCTTCTATCTTCTATGAATCAATCGGACTGCCCTGTGGACGCTTCCCCTTTGCGTTATTCAGCAACTCACTTGACTGGTCTATCGGACCCTTCCTCAGACGCAGCAACGTGGAGCAGCTTGAAACACACAGATCGACCTCACCAAAAATCTGAACTCTCTTCTGTTGACCCCCCTTTTGATTTGAGACTTTGAAGCTCTATTTATAGCTAGGATTTCCATCTTTATCTTGTATCAAATCTTCTTGCTTCCTAATCAAGAAACCAAAAAGATAATAATAAGATAATAGATATTTCTAAATATTTGAATTATGATTACGAAATATCTAAAGGAATATCTTAACAATATTTCGAAGGTATATCAAAATGTCATTGAAATGCAATGATAATAAAAGAATATGCGACTGTCTTAGGTGACATGATAAACAACATATTATACTCAACATGCACATATGAGAGAAACTTGTCTGTAGCATAATACAGTTGAAGCGACATCTAAGGTATATCGCGTTAGTGATGCACTTGAGTGACACACTTAATTCTTTATGCTGCATCACTTATGCAACAAGGTATATACGATTAGTGATTTGTTCCATACTTAGTATGCGACATATTTAGAACTAATACTATACTTTTACTTGTATCTCATCAAAGGTAAGTCAGTGCAGTGCCGTCACCATATATTGACGTGATGCTCCCCACTTAGCTTTGGGAATTCTTTGTTATGTTGTTAGGTTATTTTTTACAGCCAAGTTGAAAATTTCAAATTATAATATTATTGAATCTAAAAATGAAGCGGTTCAATTCATTTGACTGAACTTTCCTTCGGCGGGTATTAAATGCCATTCGCACAATTAATATGTCATTGTTAAAAATATAAGAGGCAGTAACAAAACATCTCGCGGCAGTGTCAAGGAAGCCAGTGAAGCTTCCTTTATCTCTGTATCAGCAAACAAGCCCAGGCCATTCTGGTGAAGACCCACCCACCATATGAAAACTGAAGGTTAGCCCTTTGGGATCTCTAGCACTATGTGACAGATAGTTGTTTTGTTCCGATTGCACTTCACATGTCTGACAAAATGTCTAAAACTCATTTGTTTTATGTTGATGTGATTTTGTGCATTCTCAGCGATGAAAATTCAAGTTGACCATTGATGGATCGTTAGGTTAGCTTGAGTTTAATCTTAGGTTCACTGTGGAAGTGTCCCCAAGTACAGTTTGCACAGCGGATAAAAAATGTAATGCAGAAAGGTAAAGTAAGTGACTCGTACACAACGATTTATAGTGGAAACTCTAGTACAACCAGTGCTTAGAGAAAAACCACTACCTTTCAGATTTCACTGAAAGGATTTTGAGAAGCAATATTTTATTGCAGTGTACCGATATACTTTTCACAAAAGACTAGACAAGTTGAATAGCACCCGAATCTCCAATTCGCCCTAGACCCACCTTCTATCTTCTATGAATCAATCGGACTGCCCTGCGGACGGTTCCCATTTGCATTATTCAGCAGCTCACTTGACTGGTCTATCGGACCCTTCCTCAGACGCAGCAACGTGCAGCAGCTTGAAAAACACAGATCGACCTCACTAAAAATCTGAACTCTCTTCTATTGACCCCCTTTTTGATTTGAGACTTTGAAGCTCTATTTATAGCTAGGATTTCCATCCTTTATCTTGTATCAAATCTTCTTACTTCCTAATCAAGAAATCAAAAAGATAATAACAAGATAATAGATATTTCCAAATATTTGAATAATGATTATGAAATATCTAAAGGAATATCCTAACAATATTTCGAAGGTATATCGAAATGTCATTGAAATGCAATGATAATAAAAGAATATGTGACTGTCTTAGGTGACATGATAAACAACATACTATACTCAACATGCACATATGAGAGAAACTTGTCTGTAGCATAATATAGTTAAAGCGACATCTAAGATATATCGCGTTAGTGATGCACTTGAGTGACACACCTAATTCTTTATGTTGCATCACTTATGCAACAAGGTATGTAAGACTAGTGATTTGTTCCATACTTAGTATGCGACATATTTAAAACTAATACTATACTTTTACTTCTATCTCACCAAAGGTAATTCAGTGCAGTGCCCCTCACAGTATATTGACGTGATGCTTGCCACTTAGCTTTGGGAATTCATTGTTATGTTGTTAGGTTATTTTTAACTGCCAAGTTGAAAATTTCAAATTATAATATTATTGAATCTAAAAATCAAGCGGTTCAATTCATTTGAATGAACTTCCTTCGGTGGGTATTAAATGCCATTCGCACAGTTAATATGTCATTGTTAAAAATATAAGAGGCAGTAACAAAACATCTCGCGTCAGTGTCAAGGAAGCCAGTGAAGCTTCCTTTTTCTCTGTATCAGCAAACAAGCCCAGGCCATTCCGGTGAAGACCCACCATATGAAAACTGAAGGTTAGCCCTTTGGGATCTCTAGCACTATGTGACAGATAGTTGTTTTGTTCTAATTGCACTTCATATGTTTGATAAAATGTCTAAATCTCATTTGTTATGTTGATGTGATTTTGTGCATTCTCAGCGTTGAAAATCCAGGTTGACTATTGATGGATCGTTAGGTTAGCTTGAGTTTAATCTTAGGTTCACTGTGGAAGTGTCCCCAAGTACAGTTTGCACAGTGGATAAATAATGTAATGCAGAAAGGTAAAGTATGGGACTCGTACACAACGATTTATAGTGGAAACTCTAGTACAACCAATACTTAGAGAAAAACCACTACCTTTCAGATTTCATTGAAAGGATTTTGAGAAGCAATCTTTTATTGCAGTGTACCGATATACTTTTCACAAAAGACTAGACAAGTTGAATAGCACCCGAATCTCCAATTCGCCCTAGACCCACCTTCTATCTTCTATGAATCAATCGGACTGCCCTGCGAACGCTTCCCCTTTGCGTTATTCAGCAACTCACTTGACTGGTCTATCGGACCCTTCCTCAGACGCAGCAACGTGGAGCAGCTTGAAACACACATATCGACCTCACCAAAAATCTGAACTCTCTTCTGTTGACCCCCCTTTTAATTTGAGACTTTGAAGCTCTATTTATAGCTAGGATTTCCATCTTTATCTTGTATCAAATCTTCTTGCTTCCTAATCAAGAAACCAAAAAGATAATAACAAGATAATGGATATTTCTAAATATTTGAATTATGGTTACGAAATATCTAAAGAAATATCCTAACAATATTTCGAAGGTATATCGAAATGTCATTGAAATGGAATATTAAATAAAAGAATATGCGACTGTCTTAGGTTACATGATAAACAACATACTATACTCAACATGCACATATGAGAGAAACTTGTCTGTAGCAAAATACAGTTAAAGCGACATCTAAGGTATATCGCGTTAGTTGCACTTGAGTGACACACCTAATTCTTTATGTTGCATCACTTATGCAACAAGGTATATACGATTAGTGATTTGTTCCATACTTAGTATGCGACATATTTAGAACTAATACTATACTTTTACTTCTATCTCATCAAAGGTAATTTAGTGCAGTGCCCCTCACCATATATTGACGTGATGCTCGCCACTTAGCTTTGGGAATTCATTGTTATGTTGTTAGGTTATTTTTTACTGCCAAGTTGAAAATTTCCAATTATAATATTATTGAATCTAAAAATCAAGCGGTTCAATTCATTTGAAAGAACTTTCCTTCGGCGGGTATTAAATGCCATTCGCACAGTTAATATGTCATTGTTAAAAATATAAGAGGCAGTAACAAAGCATCTCGCGTCAGTGTCAAAGAAGCCAGTGAAGCTTCCTTTTTCTCTGTATCAGCAAACAAGCCCAGGCCATTCCAGTGAAGACCCACCATATGAAAACTGAAGATTAGCCCTTTGGGATCTCTAGCACTATGTGACAGATAGTTGTTTTGTTCCGATTGCACTTCATATGTTTGACAAAATGTCTAAAACTCATTTGTTATGTTGATGTGATTTTGTGCATTCTCAGCGATGAAAATCCAGGTTGACCATGTTTATCAAAACGTTTATGTCAGCTTAGACTCCTCAATGATGCTTTTTCCAGTGCATCTACGAAGTTGTAAATGTGTTGGTCGAATATGGTTCTGTGTTTTCAGGTGAGGATTGGTTATTGAGTTTTTACTTGTGAAGCTGTTGCGTGAGCTTTGTTGATATCATTCGAAGGTCTTCAAAAGGATGGCTCTGCATTAATTGGTGCTTGGTATGAGCTCACTTAGGTCATTTTCATCGTCATCAGGATCTTCTTCTTGGTTGAAAGTTGGAGATGTCTTGATACTGAAAAGAGTCTTCTCCCATCAAGACTTGCTTGATTACGCTCAAGTAACTTGTGACTCAAATCCTCTACATTTTGATGTTGAGTTAGCGCGAGAAGCTGGCTTCAAAGATGCACTTGTTCATGGAATGCTTGTTGCTGCATTGTTCCCTCGCATCATCTCATCTAACTTTGCAAGTTTCAAAAAATTATGTTTGTTCTTTTCTCCATTCCACGGAGATCGGTTTCTCATTGCTTGATACTTGCTGGTTATTGTAGCCATGAGCAATCTACGCCTCGCAAAGCTCGAACTTTAAGCTACCGGTATACGCGGGAGAAGAGGTAATGGGCGAGGTCCAAGCAATCAACATAAAGCAGATGAAGCAAAAACACATGTAAAATGCGCTGAAGGCGAATATATTTTTTGTCTGAATCAGATTGAAATGGCAGTCTCTGATTTTGAAACTTGGATGCTTTTGTGTTCTAGAGCGAAGTTCACGACCAAGTGTTTCGACCAAGGAGTGCTTGTCATCGATGGCGAAGCACTAGCCATCTTGCCCAACTTGGCATTTCGGCCGGGGTATTTCGGTGAGTAAATTGGATCATGTTGAACCCTTGTGTTTTGATAATGACAAATACTCAGCTAACAATGATCAATAAGAGTGCAGGAGAAAACTCTGAGTGGGTGACTGAGTTCCGCCTACTCATGAAGGGACATGGTGCGGCAAAGACAGCATGACCCTGAAAACAAGGCGAGACACGAATCGGGAAAGAATCCAGCATATATTCGGATATCCTTCAGGGATATTCGAATACATCTAATATACATTATGAGATGTATATTAGATCTCTTAGATTATCTCTTCTTTAAATAAGGAAAACAAATCTAGTTTGATTCTCTATTTAATTAAGGAATATCTGATTGAGATTTGGATTGAGGCAGATTTGGCAACCCGAATAATGGCGTGCAAATCAAGTGCATCAATCTAAGATATTCGAGAGATTACTCGCAGCTCCTTTAAGCAACCGAGCTTGAGGTTGCGGATGGAGCAATCGAGGTGAAGGTGAATCGTGTGTGAACTTGGAAGAGTAGTGCGTGACCTCGGAAGCTTTTGAACGGTCAAGTTCGAATGGAAAGAAGGAGAGTCCAAAAGCAAGATTGAGTCAAGGAGAGACAAAGGAACAACATATGCGTTAGAGGCGATAAGGTGTTCATTTTGTACTTGACAAGACATCTCAATAAAGCGACGACTCATCTTTCACAACTCATTCCAGCAAACACTGGAAGGGAGTGGTTTTACTCATTGCTTGTTTGGCATTGAGGTTTCCACTATAAATCGTGAGTATTCACAATTCATATTAACTTTCATAATTCCGCTGCTGTTACTGAGTTACCCACTACATTACCTCTTGGATATCTCAAACTGAACCTTTGCTGCAATACCTCTCGGGGAATCAAAAACTGAGTTACTCAAGAGGGAACACTAACTAACGATCCAACAGTTGATATCAGAGCTAGACGCTCTAGATTTTGAAGTTAGCTTTGCAGGAAGATGGCCTCAAGCAATTCAATCAGTGATTCCTTCTGGAAACCTCCCATGCTGAACCCCGGAGAATACGATTGGTGGACTCAACAGATCGAGGCACACATTTGCTCACTGGACGGACAGTTATGGAGGGTAATTGAGCAAGGGCCGTTACCCATCAAAGACACTACGGATCCAACTAAGGACAAGTAGACAGAAGACTACAAAGATTAGGACTATAAGGTCTTGGAAAAGAATAATCGCGCAAAGAAAGTGCTCTATGCAGCTCTCTCTCCTGAAGACCTCAAGAAAGTCATGAAGTACAAGACAGCGTACGAAATTTGGGATGGATTGAGTAGATTGTACGAAGGAAACGAGGATATCAAGAGAAATAGAATTTTGGCCGCATCTAAGGACTATGAGAACGTCCTACAAGGGAAGGTAGAATCTCTTGAAGATTTCCACACCCGCTTTCAAACGTACGTAGGGCAAATGGAGTTTTTGGGCGAGGAAATATCTGAATGGAAAGTTACACACCAATTCCTCCAAGCACTGAACCCCAAGTGGGATGGAGTTACCCTTGCCTTACAGGCACAAAGCAACATAAAAAGAATTACCCTCGAGGAGCTGGTGGCCAAACTACAGAGTCACACGGGAATCATAGAAAGAAAGATCGCTAGAAGTGAACCAGACCACTCGAAGTCCATTGCACTAAAGATAGAAAGAGCACTTGACATAGCCCAAAATGACCAATCGGACGACGATGGTGAGGACGAAGAAACTGCCCTGATGACCAGAGCGTTCAGAATGGCCTCCCTCAGAGGGAATAGAGGTGCTCCCAAGTTCAAACCTGATCAAGGACTTGGAAAACTGGACATCAAGGACTTAGTGTGCTACCACTGCCAAAAGAAAGGACATCGCTCCTCTGATTGCAATAGTAAGAAGAGAGGAGAACCTCCAGCTCAGAAAACCAAGCAAGCAATGCTGACCTCGTGGGGTGAGTCCGACCCAGACAGCGATGAAGAGACACTGGTGAGGGAAGGTTGCTTGATGGCAGGCTCAAGCATCTCTGAGGTAAATTCTTTTGATGAATTCTATGATTCTGAATACTCTGACTCTGATTATATAGATGTAATAAGGGGACTGCTAAAAGCAAATGATAAGCTGAAAAATGCCATCGCAACTAAGGATGAGAAGATAGCTGAGGAGAAACAAAAGGTACAAGAATTGTCTGAAAATGCAAAGAAATGGGAAAAAGAAAGAATATCACACAAACAAAAGTGCGCCACCTGTGAGAATAACGTCAGTAAGATGCTAACGCTTCAGGAAAGAGTGAATCAACTTGAAGCCGATAACGAAGAGCTGCTTCAATCCCTACAGAATGCAAGAAGTGACGAACTTGTGATAAAAGAGAAGCTGATCAAGGAGCTGGCGGCTCTTAAGCTAGAGGAAGAAAGCAGGACCTTTGCCAGAAAATTCATCAGATCAGGGTTACGATATTTAGAAGAAGAAGCCGCACTAAATTCTGCAACTGCCGCACCTGGAGTGGAACTCTGCATTAATACAGGTCGAAACTCTCATGCAAAAGCAAAGGATCAGAGAAAGAGGTATCCTGCAGAACAGTCTGTGCCCTTCAATGCAAAGAAGGCATGCCATATTTGGAGGAAACAGAGCATGAGTCGAGACCCTCCTAAAGTTGATCTAATGGCCCGAAAAATGCACAAATCAGTACCAGCAGGTATGAGCACGTATGTAGGTCTGAAATGCCATCGTATGTGCTGGCACTGTGGAATGGAGGGACATTATAAGAGAGAGTGTTCCAAGTGGAAGGAGGTCGAGGTAAAGGTTTAACGAACTTATGGTAAAAATGCTCCAAAGAAAGCCAGAACTTACCCGAAGGAACACGGAGGAAGACAAAATGGGTTCCCTTACAAAGAACCCAGTATAAGTACACCCAAGCCCGACACCACTCAAAATCAGGGATATGGAAACCTCGAAATACTCCAAAAATTAAAATTGACTTGTCTAATGCCTGTTATATTCGTACTATTCCTTATAAACCCAACAGTCTGGGTACGAAAAAACTGACGTTTCCCTTGTAGGTAAGGGCGATGACTGAGCCTTGGTACATAGACAGTGCATGCTCAAGGCATATGATAGGAAACAAGGCTTGGTTTATCACTCTTCAGGAGGTTTCCGGAGGACACATATTTTTCGAGAACAAGGGAAAAGGAAAGGTAATCGGTTCGGGAAAGGTAACAATTTCAGATAACATTCATATTGACAATGTAAGCTTAGTTGAGAACCTTCATTGTAACCTGTTGAGTGCATCTCAATTATGCCTGGAAGGAAAAAACCAGGTTACCTTTAATTCTGACGAATGCTCCTTGAATTATCTAAGCACAGGAAAAATAATTCTGTGAGGAGTTCGGCGAAATGAACTCTACGTAGTTGACCCGCACTTCACAACTGACGAGGAAGTCTGTCTGTCAACCATCCAAGACGACACCCTGCTGTGGCACATGAGATTTGGACATGTCTGCTTAAAACTGCTATCCAAACTATACAGAAACAGCCTGGTGGACGGTCTAACCAAAGTGGGGAGAGAGACTAATAAGGTATGTGACGTCTGCGTAAGAGGAAAGCAAACAAGAGTATCCTTCAAATTCAAGCAGACAGCAAGCACAATTGCTCCTCTCGAGAAGATCCACATGGATCTCTGCGGCCCCGTAAATATTCTGAGTAGAGGAGGTAACAGGTACATCTTGGTCATTGTTAATGATTTCTCTAGATTCACATGGACATTATTTCTACTATCTAAAGATGAGACCTTCTCTGAATTTGTAGTCTGGTTAAAGCGAATTGAAAACAAGTTGCAACGACTTGTTACATCGGTTAGAACTGACAATGGAACCGAGTTCCGAAACTCGAGATCATCTCTCTTTGCAGGAACAAGGGAATAAGTCACAACTTTGCCGCGCCCAGAACCCCTCAGCACTAGAAAATATGTCAAGAGCAATGCTCATCGCCAGCTCCGTTCCAAAGAACTTCTGGGCAGAAGCAGTAAACGCTGCATCTCTGAAACGTTGTGGATGTTGTGGTAGTATAAATACTAGTCCAATCACGGTGTTCAAACAATATTTATAATCCGAGTGACCTCGAGTCGAACCCAAGTGAAAAGCCTAGATTAGTCTAAAGCTAGCTAGTAATGCTTAATGCAAGTCTACTAAATAAAGGGGGTTTTTCCTTTAGGTGAGGTATCTCTAGTGAATACTAAAGACAAGATGAAATATGGTCTAAGAGAAAATAATAGAGAAAGCGTAGTCGGAATCCTACTTCACCCTTAGGTCATGCGATTAGCAACACAAAACTTGTCAAAATCATGAGTAATTTCGAGGATGGTTCTAGGCTAAGGTATCACGCATTCTAAATTCAACTCTCGCTCCTTCTCTAGAATGGGAACAGTACCTAAATAGTACAATTCTCAAACTCTCGCTCTATTGAACCGTGTAGAACTAAAGTCTCCTAATCTCAACTTCTTGTTTTATTGATAGTTAACTAAAGTCGCTAAATACTTAGCCTAGTGGAATGCATATGTCACTCTCGCGCACACACACAACCTAAAATAATCATGCTTGATCTTCTAAATAACCTAAGTTCAACTCTCATTCCATCCCTAGGTGTTATACCAATTCATACTCACTTAGGTATTTCGTCAAACACTTGGTGTGCAGAAAATTGATATGAAGAACAAGCAAGACAATTTTCAACCAAACTTCACTCATATAGATAAAAAGACAAGTCTTGCATTACAATCAAACCTAAGGGATCTATAAGGATCCCAACTACAAGGGGACTACTCATTCATGGTGAGTTTGAAATAAAACATGATATTCAAATTGAAATTGTTCACCAATTGGATGCAAAAGAGTAGTGGATGATAGAGGGTTGATGTAGGATCTCCAATTGCGTGTCTTTCCTTCAATCCTTGACAATTCTCCAACTTCTCCAACTTCAAATCGCCTAGGGTTTTGAATTCTGGAAGAGAGTCCTTCTAATTTTACATCTCATTCTATTTATACCCTTTGAAAATTTCCAAATTTTACCCGCAGTGCCCGAATCACTTGATTCAAGCAACGGTTAAAGAAACTGATTCGGACAGGGTGTCCGAATCATTTACTCAGAGTCCGAATCACTTTGTCGTGGCCGAATCAATTTTTGATCCGGTCAACCCTTATTTGATTACGTCAAGATCCTTGTAGAGCTAAACTGATTCGGGCACCTGGGCGAATCACTTTCTGATTCGGCCGTATCATATACTCAGTGGGGTTTCTGCATGGGCGAATCGATTTCTCTTGGCCAAATCACTTTCTGATTCGGTCAAACTCCATTTGATTCGGTCAACCTCCTTGTAGAGCTGAAGTGATTCGGACATCTGATTCGGTCAACCTTACATGTGATTCGGTCAAACCACTCAAGTTCTCCCCGAGTCAATTTAATTCGTACAGCTGAGGGTGATTCGGCCAAGCAGGTGGGCGAATCACTTGATTCGGGCGAATCACTTCTGCAGTCTTGTCCATTCTTGCTGTTTTTGATCTCGATCGACCGGAATTCATCCAGATTTTCTTCAGGCCACTTCGTATCATGTAGTACGCATTTTCAACCTGAAATGGACAAAGAAAACATCAAATGACTTTATAAAATAACGGAACAAACAAGAAGTAATGGGAAAATTATGGACAAATATAAGGTCATTTGTTCGCTTATCAAAAAACCCCACACTTTAAGTCTTGTTCGTCCCGAACAAGTATTTGCATAAGTCAAGCGGAGAGTAAAAGGCTAGATCATATATGACAATATCAAAGCATGTAGCACAACTTACGCACATATAGCACATCCACCCCCTACTCATGTAACCTAACCTAAAAGTAACTAAACGAAGAAAATTAAAATCTTCTTCTAACTCACTGTCGTAGGAATCATGGATGCATTTAGCATATGCATCAAGCCTTTAAACCCCTAGGCTACCCTAGTGGACGAGTTATAGTCTAATGAGAGTTTTCAGAATAGGAATACTCACAAATCCTACTTGCAATCGTCCATAAGAGTTCAAAATGCAAATATAGTTTGCTAAGCAAGTAGTTCTTTATCTGCCCACATAACAATGGAGTTGTTCAAATCATTCACTTCACGCAAACTCTAAGGATCGTTCACTCAAATATTCATAGAGTCGATATCAAAACTAGCATTCGTCAAATTCAAATTATCGCTCAATTTCCTATGCAAGTAGTATGAAGAAAAGAGTCGCTTACACAAGAATTTTGTCGAGTCAATCACATATGCATGCTAAGGGCAAGTCCATAAGCTCATGACAACACACTCATTCTCAAGTTTTAGACTATACGTCATAATCCGTAAGATAAGAGGAGTTTCGACATTGAAAAATTTAAATTCCACTCGTACAAATCCGTAAGATAAGAGGAGTTTCGACATTGAACCAAATGCAAATGCTCTACTCACACTCATGTGAAAGAAATTGCGGAATAGGCACAAAGTCAAGAATTAAGTGTGCTTATTATATTTTCCGCTTATACAAATGCTTTCAAGGGGGAACTTACCTTCCTAACCCTCGGCATTTGTAAAACTTTTCCTTGACCCAAAAAAACAAACAAATAATATTTTCGTATTTATACAAATGCTTTCAAGGGGGAACTTACCTTTCTAACCCTCGGCATTTGTAAAACCTTAAAAATAAGATTTTTTTTCTTTTTTCGCAAACACTTCAAAACACCCCACACTTAATACTTGACAATGTGCCTAAGTGATATATAATGAAGCACGGAGTGTGAGCCAAAACAAATGCAAAGGCTAAATAGGAACGCTAAAGTCACCTAAAAGCAAACAAAAGCAAGTACAAGGTTTTTGTATGAAAACTGTTTTTATTTTATTCTTGTGCTCGCTAAACTTCACTTCATTTCTTATGCACGGAAGAGCTTTAAAATGAATCAAGCTACGCTAGTCAAGATACCGAATCATGCGAATAAAATCGTCACAAAGAATGTCAATCGACTTAAAGATACGATTCATGAATTCAAAGCACAACTTATCCCAATTTTTTTTTTCATACTACTTAATTGCTTAGCAAACATTACTCCATGTGATCAATATTTAAAGCTAGGATGAAAGCAATCATGTGAGCATAATGTGCTCAAAGTAAATGCGCATCATAGAATCATGTCGTTAAGAAAATAAAAGCGAAAGCACAAAATACCCCACACTTAAAAATATGCTTAGTCCCTAAGCAATATAAAGAATAAAGAATAGTAAAGAGAAAGTTGCGAAGGAACTTCTCTCGTGTGGAGGTAGCCAAATGCACATCCGCCTGTGTCTGTGAATGATGCTCTAGGCAGTGGCAATAAATCTGAAACTCAAGAAAAATGTTAGCGCAACACCTGAATTCTCAGATTTAAACAGCTAGCTATGAAAGATATATAACAATGTGAAACATATAGCTAGGCAAAAGATTGGAAAACAAGTGCGCGACAATTCGAATGGTGAGTTCACTTAGATATGCCCATGTGCATCAAAAATCATGAATTAGTGTATCATAGTGCTTGAAAAAGGTTTCGAACAAATCCAAATAAGAGGCAGAAATTTCCAAAGTTAACTGAGAAAAGTGCTGCTCAAGACTTATCGAATCACTTTCTGATTCGGGGAAGGCAAAATAAGTGATTCGGCCACACCCTGGGCGAATCTGTTCAGTTTGGATAATACGTGCTTGCCCGAATCAAAATGTGTTTCGAACAAGGCAAAACAATGTGATTCGGCCAAGGTGTCCGAATCAAATGAGCTTGGATAGCATGGTTCCCTGAATCAGAGTGATTCGGACAAGGCCAAAAAGGGTGATTCGGCCAGTGTGTCCGAATCAATTACCAGGGTAATTCAGAAGGTTGTTCTAAGGAAAAATCTGCCAAATGAAAGAAACATACAAGTACGAAGACCATCTGTCATCCAAAAAATATTGCGGCGAAGTGCGTCAAAGTACAAATGGACTAGTTCAGCAAATCACATAGCAATAAAAGCACCACAAGTCATGACAAACATAGAAGTAATCTAAACATCATTCCTACGCTTCGTGCGCCTCTCAAGACCTGAGTCTTCACTTTCTTCAGTGGCTGTCCCCTTGGCTACACGCTGATTCCCACTGGTGCCATGGCTGCCTGCCCTGGTAGCTCCCTCATCAATTCCTCCATCAACTCTGCCTTCAACCATGGCTGAAATGGAGTCATCGCTCGCGGCTGCAGGCTGCATAGTCGGCTGAGGTGGTGGCTGAGAAAATGGTGCTGGCGGTGGTGGAATTTCTGTAATACCCATGTATGTTGTCATACGCGCCATGACACCTCCTTGCCATGCGATGAAATCGTGGACAAGTGTGGATAACACCTCGTGGGAGCGAATGAGCGACCTGTGAGAATCTGAAAGTGAGTCCAAACGTGCGCTCATCAATCTCAGGTCCTCGTGTGCAAGTGGCTCGGTCTCAGCGGGAGGAGAGGCAGTGGAAGATGGCCTGAATTATTGAATGGGCTCGGAGATATGGGCAGGGGCAGATTCTGGTACAGGAGGTGGTGTTGGAAGTCGAGGAGCCCCATGTTCTTTTCTCTTCTTCGCTATCCGTTTCTCTAATTGTTTCGGGACATCCTTACGAACAATCTATTCTTTCGTCTTTATGTCTATCATGTGCATCTTGCAAAGTGAAGCCTAAGTGCTTCGCGAGAAGTGTAATAAATGGTCCTTCACCTAAGGCACGCCCCTTGTATTGGGGATTCTGATAAGACTCGAACTGGAGAGTTAAAGCGTGGACAATGCAAACCTTCTCGCCAGAACGAATTTGAAGCAGGAGGTCTAAATCTGCATTGTTCACATACCGGCCACCGTGTTTGCGGATGTGAATAGATGTCGCAATAAAACGATGGATCAGCCGCCAAACTGGGGACTAAATCATCGAAGCTGGCTGAGGTGGGGTGAAGAAAATGTCCTGCTCGGTAATTTTTTTCCAGAACTTGTGCCGTTTGCTTTCCCAGAATGTCATGTCGTCCCCATACTCAGTGCAGCAAAATATAGTCGCGACGTCATTGGTGTCTAAGCTAAAAGCCTGTCCGCCCAACCGGAAATTCCAAAACTGCACAAAGCGCTCCCTCTTGCCCTTGCAATTTGAGTCAGCTCGACCATCTACCCAAGTCACTGAAAACGAGGCCATAAATCCTTAACAAGCCTCGGGTAAGTTCCCGGATCACTCATCAAGATATAATGAAGATTACTAACATGTAGATAATCACAAATTTCATCCAAGATTTTAAGCTCATATAGTGTGGGACGATGTGGGTAAGTGGGAGCTAGTACCTCATAGCTGTTGTGCTGCACCAACAGGGCCTTCATCTGAGCATCCGCAGCCAGAATTTCTCCACTAAAAGGAAAGGGCGTCCTTGCCCTTTCTGCAGTCGAATCTGGGACGATGGCTAAGCTGGTTAGTGCACGGGATGATTCTCGCACGGGTCTGTATTCCTCGGAGGATGATGATGAGGAGGCACTGACTGGAGATGGCGGGGGGAAGGAGCGGAAGACAATGCCACTAGCAGTTCGCCTCGGCTTTGGCTGGGGCTTTAGGTTTAGCCAGTCCCTTCCCCTTTCTGAATTGCGGACAGTTTCTTGGTGGGCGGCTGTGTTGGTTTCCTAGCTATGTTCGTATTGGTACGAGCCATGGGAGCAGGGCAGGTGGAGAGTGATTCGGCCAGATTAGAGCTGAGTCGTGCACGGGCGAAGAGGCTAGAGCGAGTGTTTCGGGTGAAGCAGCTGGGGCAAGTGTTTCGGGCGAAGCGGGACGCGTGCGGCTGCGTTTTAGGGTTCGCTCGAGAGGGAAATACTGGCGACGGAAGGCTAGGTTGGAGGGAAGGAGACTGGCGACGGACGGGGTCGGACGGAGTGGGAGAGATTTTTAGGGTTCGCGGTTCCGGAGAAAAAAGAGAGGAAACAAAGGCTGATTCGGGATATAAGCCTGAATAAAATTTGATTTGTGCAAGGTTGAGTGAAGAGTTGTTTCCCGAATCAGACTTTATTCGGCCGAATCATTTACTCAGTGCTGCTTTAAGACTGAACGAATCAACTAATTCGCGGACCCCCTGTCCGAATCAAAACTGATTCGCAAACTTTTCCCAAATCGAAAGTGATTCGAGGTGGCTAAGAGTGATTCGCCCGAATCATTTACTCAGTGCTGTCTTGAAAAGCTTCAGGCTGCACGAATCAACCGGTTTGGGCAAGCCAGAAAACTGATTCGGGCGAATCAACTGCTGTGTGTTAACAACCACCCTGCATAAAAGTTTTCACAGAAATGCACCAGATTCCACAATCACTTAAATATCTCTAATACTCACTCAAAACACCCACATTTTAATATTTCTACACATAGATGATTAAACCAAAGGGCTAATTCGAGTGCACTCAAACACAAAATCCCTAAAAGCTCTAATTAATATTGGCATGGCGTAACACAAAGGGAAAAATAATTCTACACTACCAACAAGTAGAAGCAAAGGCATCAATACTCACCAGCCTAGTTTATAGTCTTGGCTAAGATGTAGCCGATTCCTTTCTTCATAAGAAACACACTTGAGAAGTCCTTTGCAAGGATCCCTTCTCAAGTGGCATGCAAATTTGGGAATTAGGTAGAATCATCAAGCTTGAAGTCTCCAAGCTCCAGGCTTTTCTCGTCTTCATGGTACGCTTTAATTCGATGGCCATTCACTTTGAAATTAAAGTTTTGCCTTCTTTGTTCATCAATTCGAAAATGGCCATCTTCGTACACTTTTTCGACCTTGAAACGCCCCGACCACCTTGATTTCACCTTGATTCACTTTTTCCATCGCAGCTTCATGGTCATGCATATGCAGTTTCCATGGGACGAGTGCATGGAAGTGAATCTGGGCATTAGGTCGCTCGAGGAAGGCATGACTTTTGGTCGGGTTCAATGGGCGTGCTTCGGCGCGTCTTCAGTCGTGTCTTTTTAGGGCGTCCGAAATGGTCG
Source organism: Umbilicus rupestris (assembly GCA_963678935.1). Taxonomy (NCBI): domain Eukaryota; kingdom Viridiplantae; phylum Streptophyta; class Magnoliopsida; order Saxifragales; family Crassulaceae; genus Umbilicus; species Umbilicus rupestris. Next base: position 3,907,478 of record OY787618.1, on the reverse strand, counting down.
GAGGATTGGATATGCATGACCACGGCGTGCGGGAGGAATTACTGGTGTGTCTTCCGAAGGCCATGTTAGGGCTGAAGGCATGACCCAAAGTTTTCATGGCAGTGAGGAATTCCGTAATTTCCGTAGGACGAGTGCATGGAAGTGAATTTGGGCATTAGGTCGCTCGAGGAAGGCGTGACTTTTGGTCGGGTTCAATGGGCGTGTTTCGGCGCGTCTTCAGTCGTGTCTTTTTTGGGCGTCCGAAATGGTCGGAGGAATGGATATGCTTGACCACGGTGTGCGGGAGGAATTACTGGTGTGTCTTTCGAAAGGCATGTTCAGGCTCAAGGAATGACCCAAAAGTTTTCATGGCAGTGAGGAATTCCGCAATTTCCGCGGGACGAGTGCATGGAAGTGAATCTGGGCATTAGGTCGCTCGAGGAAGGCATGACTTTTGATCGGGTTCAATGGGCGTGCTTCGGTGTGTCTTCAGTCGTGTCTTTTTAAGGGGTCCCAAATGTTC
>OY787618.1:3744476-3901976 GCA_963678935.1 Umbilicus rupestris | reverse complement strand
ACTAAGAGTTTAGCTAGACATGCTAGTAATAAACATCATAGAATAGTAAATAAGGTCTAATATGTCTGAGAAACACAGTAGCACAGTGCGTGCAGATTGTCTTCTCGGCTGGCGCAGTTGGCTGGCGCAAATCCTCTCAACAAGTCCGTGTGTTTTCCAGTGTTGCCGCTCTCTCTGATGTGCGTTGTCCAATGACGGCTGTGATGTCTCTCCCGAAACCCTAGACTTCTTTCGTTTATATATTGCCCAGGAAGTTCACCTTTGGCAACTTCCAAATCTGGTCACTGGATGTTGCGCCTGGCGCACGGCATTCGGCTAGCGCATCGGCTAGCGCACCGCTACCGACTCTCACCAACTTCTCTTCTGCTTGTGCTGCTAGCTCCGCAGGCGGATCTCTCACTCCTAGAACGCTGCCTGTTAGCGCGTATCAGACTCAAGGACTCGTTTTGCCCTGTAGCACAAAAACACTAGAAACAAGTAGTCCTGCTCATAAAATATTGCAAACAAGCATAGGGTTATGATCTAAATAATGCGTACAAATAGCCTCTGTCAAACCCCCCACACTTGCCCCTTGTTCGTCCCGAACAAGCACTGAAGCGCGGATACAATTACCTCTTCTGGAGTCTAGCGCACAGTCTTGCACTCTGATGCGAATGCGCAATTTGCTCAACTCGCACTGCTCTATCACCTGCGCACAACTACTTTCAACAGTTCTAATATAATAATTTCGAAATTCATTACCTCTCAGCCGGGATGAAGATTTTTGGATGGCTGGGAGATAGCTCTTCTTAGGCTCCTGGCTGCCAGCTCCTACTCCGAAGATAGGTATGTGGTGGATAACGCAGCTTCTTCCAGTGCGTGATTTGCCCGTGCACTTCCTGGGAACCTGAGCTCTCTGATGATTTCCTTATGGTCTTTGCGCATTTTGATGTTTGTGCGCATGCTGATTCTTTTGTAGCGTGTATCATCTGCTGGTATTTTTCTTTTGTGCAGCTTCATCTTTAATTTCTTATATTCCCAGAGCAGTTCCAGTCTCAGCCTTCGAATAGCAGCTATGGAACTCGCCCCGCTCTCTCTCCTTTGGTTTGCGCCGGTCAGCGCACGCGTTTACACCCGCGCCCGCCTTCCTTAGCTCGATTTCCAGAGAGAAGGTGGTCTGTTTTCCCACCTCGCCACGCATTGGGTGTTTTGCCTTTGGCATCTGCGTGACTGAGCGCGCTCTTTTGTCCCGAAGGCTGCAAGGCACCGGCCTCCACTAACGCTCTCGACCATATACCTTGCCTTCGAAGCAAAAGCGACTAACCGCCTCTCTGGAGCATTTCTGTCAACTCCACATCCCCTGCATATCCCAACTAACAGGAGCAAAAAACGAAAAAAATTATACTAAAACAGTAGATAGCAGCGCACGCAATATGGATAGCGCAAAACAAGCTGGAGCGCATGCGCATCCTGCACTCTAGCGCACTGCTGCTACTATTCTCTTCAGTTTAAACTAAGGTCTACTAAAAATGCTCAAAAACGTGAAATGTAAGCGTAACGCCCCCCCCCCCCCCCCCCCACACTTGAACAAAGACGTGTCCCCACGACTCAAGCGCAAGCGCACGGAGAGCGCACACATGCAGGTAATGCAAAAAAAATAAAGAACATGAGAACAAAAACAAATAGTCACACAGCACAAACAGTAGCACAAGGTCACAAAAATATGCGGCACAAATATTCAGCACATAATATCCAATAAGACGCAGCAAAAATAAAAGACACCACCCTAAAGAAAACTAATGCGGCTGCCCCGCGGCCTTAGAAGGTCCCCGAGCTAGACGCAGCGGCTGAGCCAAGCGCCTCATCCTCTGAAGAATCAGTCACGTAGTCGTTGCTGGATGCTGGTGGCACTATGGCGAGGGGGTCAGGCTGCTCGTCCTCGGAAAGAGAATCCCAAATGGAATCGGAGTCTACGCTGGGATAGGCTATGGGGGACTCCCGAACAGAAGGCCGGGCAGGGGAAGCTACTGGTGGTGGTATCGGTGCTGGTGCATTGGTGGGCTCTGCTGCGGGGGCTGCTGGTTCTGGTGCTGGCGGGGGAGAAGGCGCTGCTGGATGGACTGGGGCTGCCAAGGCTGCTGGGGTTCGGGTAGGAGGTGGATGGTGCAGGCTGAGGAGAGGGGGAATAGGGTCTCCAAATTTCCACCCTGATGGTGGGCTCATATTCAAATCTGCCCCCTCGGGTGCCAAGTACTCAAGCACGCGCATGACGTTGAACAACATGCGCTGCTCGGCGGTTTTTTAAGTCCTGCCTTACCCCCCCTGGCTAGCGCTTCTGACCTGCGCATCAGGCGCACGGTCCCGCGCACTACTGTGTGACTCAAAAAACTACCAAGTCCTAAACTAGCCAAAAACTCAAAAAAAACACAAAACAAACAGAAAAATAAAATAGGCGGAAATAAAACGTGTCGGGTTACCTTCCGACAAGTGCCTTTGTTTAACGTCGTTGGCTCGACTGTACCTCGTTACGTGCCAAAACGTGTGTCTGCAACCTCCCCCACTCTTGCTCCTGAGTGTTCCTGCGCCAGTGTGTGTGTCGCGATCTCATTGGTCCTGCGCAAAGGGTAAAATGGAAGGTCAGTATGTGATAAATTATGCGTAACGAAGGTAGATGCAGAGGGAGAAGAAATGTGAGCTATGATCTTTGGTTCTCCCTCTGGTGCATCTGGTGGTGCCTCTGGCGCGTCAGCTGGCGCATCGATTATCTCTGGTTCTGCCAGCTCAATGTCGCGTGCTGTGTTATCCCAAGGTTCTCCTAAGTACCGTTTGACTCTCTGCCCATTAACCTGAAAACGATGCCGGTGCCCGTCTTCTAACTCGATTGTTCCATAGGGGAAAACCTTGGTGACGGTGTATGGTCCCGTCCACTTGCTGCGCAACTTTCCAGGCATGAGCTTCAGGCGTGATGAAAATAACAATACCTGGTCTCCTGGTTCAAATGTGCGCCGGAGGATATGCTTGTCATGATACGCTTTGGTGCGCGCCTTGTAATCGCGCAGTCCCTCATAGGCGTCCAGGCGCAGCTCTTCTAGTTCGCTCAGCTCAAATGCGCGTTCTTTTCCTGCCTCATCCAAGTTCAGGTTGCAAATACGCAAGGCCCAATATGCCTTGTGCTCGAGCTCTACTGGCAGGTGGCATGCCTTCCCATAGACCAGCCGAAATGGTGAAGTCCCAATGGGCGTCTTATGCGCAGTGCGGTATGCCCATAGCGCATCATCCAGGCGCTGGCTCCAATCTTTGCGCGATGGCCTCACAGTCTTTTCCAAGATGCGCTTGATTTCTCTGTTAGACACTTCGGCCTGCCCATTCGTTTGTGGATGGTAAGCGGTGGACGTCTTGTGGCGCACCCCATAGTGCTTGAAAACTAGCACCACAATCCTGTTGCAGAAGTGCGTCCCCTGGTCGCTGATGACTGCCTTAGGTACACCATACCTGCAAAATATGTTAGTACGGAGAAAGTCAGCGACAGTCTTACCATCATCCTTGCGCGTGGCCTTAGCTTCGACCCACTTGGATACGTAATCCACGGCCACCGGTATGTACTCGTAGCCGGCAGATGGGGGAAATGGACCCATGAAGTCGATTCCCCAAACATCGAACACTTCATCCACCAGAATCGGGGTCTGCGGCATCTCGTTGCGCGCGGATATTCCTCCTGTGCGCTGGCACCTGTCGCAATTTCTGCAATGGTCATATGCGTCTCTGAATAGGTGCGGCCAGTAGAATCCGCAGTCCAAGATTTTCCTGCTCGTGCGCTTGGGACCAAAGTGCCCTCCACATGCGTGCGCATGACAAAACATCAAAGCAGAGTTAATCTCATGGTCAGGAACGCAACGCCTTAATATCTGATCTGGACCTATTCTAAGCATGTAAGGATCTTCCCAAAGGTAATGCTTGGACTCATGTTTCAATCGCATGCACTGAGTTTTATTGAAATGCGGAGGAAACGCACCTGTGACCAGGTAATTTGCGATATGCGCATACCATGGTACCTTACCTGTCAGCGCCATCAGGTGCTCGTCAGGGAATGTCTCCTTGATCTGACCTGGCTCCTCCTCCTTGACGATCCTGCTCAGGTGATCAGCGACTGTATTTTCCGTGCCCTTCTTATCTTTGATCTCCAAGTCGAATTCCTGAAGCAGGAGCACCCAGCGCATCAGGCGCGGCTTGGTCTCCTTCTTGGACATGAGGTAGCGGATAGCTGCGTGGTCAGTGTAGATGATGACTCTGGCGCCTAGGACATAAGCTCGGAACTTCTCCAGCGCAAATACAATTGCCAGAAACTCCTTTTCCGTGGTGGTGTAGTTCCTCTGCGCAGAGTCCAGCGTGCGCGATGCATAGTAAATGGCGTACGGCTTCTTGTCCACGCGCTGCCCCAAGACTGCACCCACTGCGTAATCGCTTGCGTCACACATCAGCTCAAATGGCAGGTTCCAGTCTGGTGCGCGCATCACTGGCGCACTGGTCAGCGCTTCCTTCAGCTTATCGAACGCCGCCCTGCACTCATCAGTAAAATCGAAACACACATCTTTTTGCAACAGGTTAGACAGGGGTATACAAATTTTAGAGAAATCCTTAATAAAACGCCTGTAAAACCCAGCATGCCCTAAGATTGATTTCACGTCGCGCACGTTGGTGGCATAAGGCAGATTAGAAATGAGATCTATTTTAGCCTTGTCTACCTTAATACCCTCCTCTGAAATGATATGTCCTAGTACTACTCCGTGCGTGACCATGAAATGACATTTTTCGTAATTGAGCACTAAATTCTTAGAGATGCAGCGCGCTAAAACTTTATCTAGATGAGTTAAACATGCATCAAAGGTACTCCCATATACAGTGAAATCATCCATGAACACTTCTATGCATATACCAATCATATCAGAAAAAATGCTCATGACTAAGCGTTGGAATGTACCTGGCGCGTTGCACAGCCCAAAAGACATGCGCCGAAACGCAAACGTACCGAACGGGCATGTGAATGTGGTCTTCTCTTGATCCTCCGCAGCTATGGGTATCTGGTTGTACCCTGAATATCCATCCAGAAAACAAAAATAAGGCTTACCTGCTAAGCGATCCAGCATCTGGTCCATAAAGGGTAACGGGAAGTGGTCCTTGCGCGTGACAGCGTTCAGCTTCCTGTAGTCGATGCACATGCGCCAGCCAGTTTGAATGCGCTTGGGAACTAGTTCGCCCTGCGCATTCTCTTCCACTGTGATTCCTCCTTTCTTTGGCACAACATGCACCGGGCTGACCCATTTGCTGTCCGAAATTGGGTAGATGACCCCTGCGCTAAGCAATTTTAGGACTTCCTTTTGCACTACCTCCATCATGTTTGGATTCAACCTGCGCTGAGCCTCCCTGGATGGTTTGGCACCATCTTCCAACAGAATTCTGTGCATGCACACGTCTGGGCTCACTCCGCGCAGATCAGCAAGAGTCCATCCTATAGCGCGCTGGTTCCTGCGCAGTACCTGTTGTAAGCGCGCCTCCTGCTCTTCTTCTAATCCCTTCTTGATGATCACTGGCAGGGTGTCCTCATCGCCCAAGAAAATGTACTTGAGGTGCTCTGGGAGTTGCTTCAGTTTGATCTTGGGTGCCTGTTCAATAGAGGGCAAGATTTTGTTAGTGGTGCAAATATGAACTATATCAAGTACCTGTGTGGGTGCTGGTTCAGCACTGCTTAGCTCCTCCTCTTGCTCCTCCAGCTCTGCCTGTGTCAGTAGCTCTGGTCCTATGGTTGCGCTCGCACACTGCGCTTCTGTGACTAAATCGTCAATGCTGTCCATCGCGTGCACGGTAGCGTCCTCATGTGGGTGCTGCATCCCCTTGAATATGTTGAAATGGATTTCTTCGCCATCTACCTCCATGGAGAGCGTGCCCCTCCATACGTCTATCTTCGTGCGCGCGGTCATCAGAAATGGTCTGCCTAGGAGGATTTGCGCACTGCTGGCGCTTGATTCACCCTCCATTTCGAGCACATAAAAATCTGCTGGGAAGACCAGCTCTCCTACGCGAACTAGGACATCTTCTATCATGCCTGCAGGTTGTTTGCACGATCTGTCTGCTAGCTGAATGGTGAGACCTGCAGGCTTAAGTGGTCCAAGGCGCAATGTCGTATATAGAGAATAAGGTAGCAAATTGATGGATGCGCCTAAATCGATCATGCAATTACTCACTGTGGTCTTACCTAGCGTGCATGGGATAGTAAATGTACCTGGATCTCGGCACTTGGGTGGTACCTTTTGTTGCACGATCGCTGAGGCCTGCGCATTTAGCATTACCTGTGCGCATTCACCTTTCCTTCGCTTGTTTGTGCACAGCTCTTTTAAAAACTTCGCATACCTGGGGATCTGTCGAATAGCTTCTATGAGAGGTATGTTGATTTCTACCTTGCTGAATAGCTCATATAATTCCTTGTCCAGCGCTTCTTTTCTCGCCAGTGGTGCCTGCACAGGGAACGGAGCAGGTATGTTAGTACAATTTTTGTCCCTGTTTTTCGAGTGAGACATACCTTGCGCCCTGCCCTGCTGGTCTGTGGCTGGCGCTTCCGGTTGCGCATCTTGCTCTGGTTGTGCATTCTGATCTGCTGGATCCGGGATTTGCGCAACTGGTTGCGCGGGCGCCTGTGCGGTCTGCTCCGTTCCTACTGTGCGCCCAGTCCTCAGTGTCACTGCATTGACTCCTCCTTTAGGGTTCTGAATCACTTGCGAAGGCAGGTTGCCATCGCTCTTTTTCAGTTCATACACCGTGGTTGCTATTTGTGATAGCTGCTTTTCTATGGACTCGAACCTTTTGTCATATTTCTCGTCATTTTTGCGCATTGTATCTGCTAGCTGCCCCATGATGTCTTCCAAGGAATGCCGCGGCTGTTGGTTGCTCTGCGCTGGTGCGTCATTTCGGCGGTGCGGCGGATTGTAGGGCGCAGCTTGTTGCGTCTGCTGTGGTGCGCGCTGATCTGTGGGCTGCCTCTGGAAATTGTTCTCCTCCTTCCATCTGAATCCATTTGCGGCAAGCCCAAAGCGCGGCTGATTCTGCCTCTGCGGTCCTCTGCTGTCCCATCCTCCAAGAGCATTGACATCTCCAGTCTCTTCGAAAAGTGTTGGGCATTCGTCTGTCTTGTGCTCAGTGGACCTGCAGAATTCACATACCTTTGGTGCAACTGGTTGTGCGCTCTGCGCACTCATCAGCTTCTGTAGCATGGCCTTCATTTCCTTGATCTCAGCGCTTGTTTCTACCTGATGCACAGAACGATTACGGCTACTTTCAAGCGTCAATTGATGTCTTACCTGCCCAGCAGAATCTTCTATCAGCTGCCACGCATCTTCTGGGTACATGTTGCAAATGTCCCCTCCTGCGCATGCATTCAGTAGTCGCAGCTCCATGGGCAGCAGTCCATTTAGAAAGTTCTCTATCAGCACATTCTGGGGAAGCCCGTGATTGTAGCAGTTGGCTTCTAGCTCCCTGAAACGTTCATAGTATTCTGACAGAGACTCCCCTGCGCTCTGCCTTGGCGCGGCCAGTTCCCTTCTGAGCAGCGCAATCTTTGCTGCTGGATAGAATTTATCTAGGAATTTCTTCTGCAGCTGCTCCCATGTGTGAATAGATCCTGCAGGTAAATTCATTAGCCAGTGTTTAGCTGTATCACATAATGAAAATGGGAATGCCTTCATTTTCAGCGCCTCATCACTCTCCCCTTCGGTCTTCATGTTCTCGCAAATGACTAGGAACTCTCGCACATGCTTGACTGGATTTTCATTGTTCATCCCGTGGAACTTGGGCATGTGATGGATGAGCGAGCTCCTTAGCTCAAAATGACCGCCTGGTGGAAGCACGATACACCATGGCTGGTTAACAGTGATAGGGGCCGACATCTCGCGCACTGTTCTGCGTCGCGCGGCTTGTTGCACGGGTGGCGCATGATACACTTCAGCGGCCCTCCTTGCTTCAACCTCGCGCTGCACTTCCTCTCTGAACAGGGCTGCGCGGTTATGTGCCCTTGCTTCCTCTGGGGTTCTGTCCCCCAAGTTGTCTCCTACGACACTGTTATCCTCCATAACCTGTTCCGAATCTCAAGAAAAATGAAATTAAAAGATAACTAATGTTGTTGCAGCTGTCAGTGCGCAACTAGAATCTGCGCAGCGCAACTGTTTCAAGGTTGCGCAGGCTGATGTGAATGCGCGCTGTCAGAAACAACAACGAAAATAAAACAAACTGAAAGAATTACTATATAAAAAAAAACTCAGACTAAAGACTTAGCTGTGTTGCTCCCCGGCAACGGCGCCAAAATTTGATCGCACGTCGTTGTGCGCGTCAAATATAATCCTTCCTCTTCCACCAGTACAGCGGTTAAGTAAGGGTCGATCTCCACAGGGAGCAAGTAGTTCAGTCTTCAATCCTGTCGTCTACACTAAAAATGGGGGTTGTGTGAGATTGGGATGCGCGATGCGCAAATGAACAGTAGCTAGCGTAACGCAGGAAATTGCACTAGACGTGCGCAAGCAGTAGAGATTAGATACTATGACTATGAGAAGTATTGGGCAGACAATCCTCTATGCGTGCATTCCTTATCATCGACTCTAAACGTCTATAGTTTGTGTTTTACTCGGGTTAGTGTCCGGTAAAGGCTTCCTAACACGTGCGCATGTTCCGTTCAAAGTTCATGTGCTATTAATCCTAGAACTAGACTAAAACAGCTGCGAATCCTGTCACAGTAGCAACTGCTTACCCTAGCTCATTACTCCTAGTCGTCACCGTAAGATTGCGGTTCAAGGCTTCTCCTACTCATGCAACTAGTTTAACATACGACAAGCAAGCAACACAAGTAAGATTGCGGTTCAAGGCTTCCCCTACTTATGCAACTAACTGTCTCAGTGTGCACAGAATTAATACAAGTAAATAAACTATGCATTAAGCTCAAGTCTCAAAGGTAATACTTCATAGATTCATGCCCGACCAACACTAAGAGTTTAGCTAGACATGCTAGTAATAAACATCATAGAATAGTAAATAAGGTCTAATATGTCTGAGAAACACAGTAGCACAGTGCGTGCAGATTGTCTTCTCGGCTGGCGCAGTTGGCTGGCGCAAATCCTCTCAACAAGTCCGTGTGTTTTCCAGTGTTGCCGCTCTCTCTGATGTGCGTTGTCCAATGACGGCTGTGATGTCTCTCCCGAAACCCTAGACTTCTTTCGTTTATATATTGCCCAGGAAGTTCACCTTTGGCAACTTCCAAATCTGGTCACTGGATGTTGCGCCTGGCGCACGGCATTCGGCTAGCGCATCGGCTAGCGCACCGCTACCGACTCTCACCAACTTCTCTTCTGCTTGTGCTGCTAGCTCCGCAGGCGGATCTCTCACTCCTAGAACGCTGCCTGTTAGCGCGTATCCGACTCAAGGACTAGTTTTGCCCTGTAGCACAAAAACACTAGAAACGAGTAGTCTTGCTCATAAAATATTGCAAACAAGCATAGGGTTATGATCTAAATAATGCGTACAAATAGCCTCTATCAGTGAGCATGCCTGTCGGGACCCGAAAGATGGTGAATTATGCCTGACCGGGGCGAAGCCAGAGGAAACTCTGGTGGAGGCCCGTAGCGATACTGACGTGCAAATCGTTCGTCTGACTTGGGTATAGGGGCGAAAGACTAATCAAACCATCTAGTAGCTGGTTCCCTCCGAAGTTTCCCTCAGGATAGCTGGAGCCCGCGTGCGAGTTCTATTGGGTAAAGCCAATGATTAGAGGCATCGGGGACGCAACGCCCTCGACCTATTCTCAAACTTTAAATAGGTAGGACGGTGCGGCTGCTTCATTGAGCCGCACCACGGAATCGAGAGCTCCATGTGGGCCATTTTTGGTAAGCAGAACTGGCGATGCGGGATGAATGGAAAACCGGGTTACGGTGCCCAACTGCGCGCTAACCTAGATCCCACAAAGGGTGTTGGTCGATTAAGACAGCAGAACGGTGGTCATGGAAGTCGAAATCCGCTAAGCAGTGTGTAACAACTCACCTGCCGAATCAATTAGCCCCGAAAATGGATGGCGCTTAAGCGCGCGACCTATACCCGGCCGTCGGGGCAAGAGCCAGGCCCCGATGAGTAGGAGGGCACGGCGATCGCTACAAAACCTGGGGCGCGAGCCCGAGCGGAGCGGCCGTCGGTGCAGATCTTGGTGGTAGTAAGACGTTGTCCCCCTTCGAGAAAGTTCTCTTCTGAATTTTCTTGTCGTGCCACAGCTTGGTTTTTTCCTTATAAATTCTGGCATTTCATACGAGTCAAGTCTGATTTCATCTAGCTCATGAAGCTGGAGTAGTCTCTTCTCCCCTGCTGATTTCAAGTAGAAATTCAGCTTCTTTACGGCCCACATGGCTTTATATTCAACCTCCACGGGGAGATGGCAAGGTTTCCCATACATGAGTCTATAAGGGGACATACCGATTGGTGTCTTAAACGCCGTTCGGTAAGCCCATAATGCTTCATCAAGCTTTGACGACCAATCCTTGCGAGGACTACTAACCGTTTTCTCCAATATTGCCTTGATCTCGCGCTTAGAAACTTCAACTTGCCTCGAACTGTTTGAGGGTGATACGGCGTCGCTATCTTATGGTAGACACCATATTTTCGGAGTAATGCCTCGAACTGTTTTTCTTTAAAGTGCGATCCATTATCGCTAATCACTATCCTTGGCGCACCGAACCTTGGAAACATTATTTCGGTGAAAAGTCTCTTAACCACATTAGCATCACAAGAAGAAGCAGCGACGGCTTCCACCCATTTGGAGACATAATCGACGGCAACCAAAATATATTTGTTCCCATTTGATGATGGGAACGGTCCCATGAAGTCTATCCACCAAACATCAAATATTTCAACCTCAAGGATTCCCTTCTGCGGCATAAGAGTCACGCTTAGAAATATTTCCCGTACGTTGGCATGCGTCACAAGATTTTACAAATTCATACGTGTCCTTAGACAACGTAGGCCAATAAAAACCGCATTGTAGAACCTTCGCGGCTGTTTTGGAGCTAGAGCCATGTCCACCATATGGGGAAGAGTGGCAGCTTCGTAAAATACCTTTTTGATCATCCTCTGCGATGCATGAGCGGTATAACCCATCAGCGCATAGCCTGTAAAGAAATGGCTCATCCCAATAATAACGGTTCACGTCATGGAGAAATTTCTTCCTTTGATTGTGATTTGCCCCTTCCGATAGAATACCACAAGCAAGAAAATTTACGAAATCAGCATACCAAGGGGCTTGCGTCGTCTCAATGCTCAACAAATATTCGCCAATAAAAGAGTCTTCAATCGGCACACTCTTGGAATCATCACCACTGATTTGCTCAATCCTCGATAAGTGATCCGCGACCACATTTTCTACTCCTTTCTCTAATGCTCTGATGCAATAAGCAAAGCGCCTACAATGCTCAAAGAAAATTCTTGCAATTTTCAAATCATATGAAAAATGGAAAAATATTTGGTGCATTTTATTATAAATAGGGAAGCAAGCATCGCCCAAAATCCCCTCAGCAGCAAGCTTTCCTCATTTAGTTCTTGATCTAATTTGTAATTGAGAGTTTTTATGTTTATCTTATTGTTTGTACCTAGTTTTTCTATTCCTCATAGTAAAATCAGTGTATTATTTGCTATCAAAGTCTACCAAAATTAGTGTGAATATATATTGATCCATGACTATTATGTTTATCTTAATGGGTTTTTTTGTTGACAGATCATCCGATCCCAATTGGCTGCGACCATACATAAATGAACTCAAAAGCTGTAAGATAATGAAAAACAAAATAATCTTTGAAACTTAAACTACATGCATTCCTCCCATTTGAATAGAATCTAATGTGTACCCATTTGATCTATCCATCATCTCTACTCATGGTATGAATCTGGGTGAACTAAGCATCTCGTCTACTACTGAAGCTTGTTGTTGCATAATCAATACGGACGCAGTGGTCTTGAAATCGGAAGAAATGAGCATGTCTCCCACCACCCCTAGCTCAGGGAGCTCACTCCATTCCGAGAATCCCCTAAGCAGTACACTGTCTTCATCGTGCCGGCGCCCAACAATTATAAGGTCGTAAGCTTCGATGTTGAGCTTCCCAAATGCAGCAGCTGTGTCTGTTGCATCTCTCGCCCCTACTTCCTTGTAACTCACTCTTCTGTTGTCGTGTGTTTTGATCTTGAAGTCGTTAATGGCATTCGTGTCTGCCCTTGTTTCTACCAAATCCTCACCTTTGTTTCCCAGCGAGTAGATCCTGAGGACTGTTAGCTTGGCCGCAGGGTGTCCTGCCATCCTGGTGGCGTAAGCCAATGCCTCCCTATCATCGGCTCCTCCAAAGAAAATCAGACATAGATCCAAATAAATCCTACACACCGATACTAATCTAAACTCCAAGCCACTATTACGCATTACAAGGACCCCCACTGAGCAAGGTGCGATTTCTAGCACACTCCGGTTAACCACCCTTATTGGGGGAGCGTACGACTTCTGAAACGGAATGATAATCAGTGTGGTGCTTCTCTCCAGTGCTAGACTGCATATGTCGTCGTGCATAGTGGCGTAAGGCGCAATGGCCGTGAAACACTGAACTGAAGCTCTTCCATCATTTCTCGACTCAAATTTGCGAAAAGCATTTATGATTCTGTCCGTCCTCGTGGGCTTGGAAGAGGAGGAGGAGGAGGCGGGTTTATCAGGAGAGTGAGCGATGAGTTTGGGCACAGTCCGTCCCATGAGCTCCACCAGGTCAAGGATGTAGACCCCGATGGGACTCTCGTTGTTGGGGTTCGAGTCCTGAAGAAGGTTGATAATGGATGGGACGTCCTCTTCCTCCTCGTGGATGCATGCAAGGATTCTTAACTCCACATTTTCAGGTAAGTGCTGTATGGTCCTACGTCTGTAAGCCACAAATCTTCTTGAAGGATCATAAAGAACCCTGACCAGCGGCACGAAAAGGGCCGAATGGACCATTGCCCCCACAACCATCACTCCAAAACAATCCCTTGTGATCAGCTACAAAAAAAAAAAAAAAAAAGAGTTGAGAGTTGGCAACAAAAAAAGAAGCTGAGACAGTAGGCAGTACCTTAAAGTTAAGGGCACGCTCATAGATATAGATGTCAAAGAAGCCCTGACAGTTCAAGAGCAGCCCCAGGGAGAGCGAATCTTTGAGCGGCATGTTGTAGTAAAGCGAAGGGATCATCACGGCTAGCAGCTTTCCCAGAGTAGCAACTACTATGAGCACACTGACATTCATGACCGCCTCGTGACGTAGCACAGACAAATTGAACTTGCGACCGATGCTAATAACATAACATGGGAAGAGCAGTGCGGACTGGATATAACCCAGCTTGTCTAGTAAGCTGGAACCCATTGGCGGTCCGTCCGGGACAAGCAAGCCGAGTATAACTGCCCCCAGTAGATGGTTTCCAGTGGCCTCACTGAAAAACGTAGTTCCTAAAACCATCATCACAATAGACACAATGAAGGATTCCTTCATTGCTTTTCCCTCGGGAGTTTGTTTCATCATCCAAAACAATATGGGTCGAAAAACAAAAATAATGGTGAGAATCATTATGAGACAGCAGATGTTGGTCTCCAGGTCAGCAATCTTTGTCCTGCTTACCTGCTTATTTTTATGGTAAATAGAGAACATTGCCAAGAACCAGCCCAACATGCCACTGATCAAGGAAGAGGAGAGAGCGAGGCGGCCCAGTTCTGAGTTGAGGAGCTTCAACTCTGTAAGAAATGCTGATATGACATGGAAGGCAATTATGCATTCGTATGCCGCCACAAATGGCAAGGCAGCAAAGAAGTCCGGCTGTAACCTGAATCTCTGTCTCAAGATGTGTGATACAGGCAATGAGACTACCAATGGGAACAGGAAGGCCGACACGCCTACCACATAGGCCAGTTTCCCAGCTTTCTTGATTAAGAATATGTCCGTCTTCATCCCAACCAGGAAAGCAAAAAACACAAACCCTATGATAGCATAAATGTCCATGACCATCACACTTGCTGGTGGATTGAATGTCTTTTGGATATTTTCATCTCGCCCCAAGCCAGAAGGTCCCAGAGCAATTCCAACCTGTTTTTTGCAGCTTAACTAAGTCTAACAGGAATGACAACATATAACTAATAAATGTGCATCAAAATGAGGTTTACCAGGATCTGCGGAACAAATGCTGGTTGTTTCAAAGGCCGTAGGAGGAACTGCAAAGCACTTGTCAATAGAGTAAAGAGACCAACCTGTGCAATAACGTCACCATGTATGATGAGGGTCTGACTAGTTTTCCCCCTAAGTATGCCTAATGGAACCTCTTGGAACGTCCTCAGGCAGAAGAAGTGGCGGGTATGATTTACGGGCGCCATTAGAACAATAACTATCCAACCTGTTCATGCATCCATCTTCATGGACACAAGTTGGGAAGTCGAAAGGAAAAGCTTGGTGATGAGGCATGAATTGAGGGCCTTATATGCCTAATAATAGTAGCAATAACACAGGGTCGCCCTTTACTTTCTAAATAGAGTGATTTAAGCCGTCATCCGTCACACCTGTCAGAGTTTCAAATAAGTTATCAGGAACATTTTGGACCCTTATGAATCTTGATTCGTGTCTAAGAAGAGTGACTCATTCTTTGCCCATGCCGCTTAAGGCAACAGTTTCTTCACT
This sequence comes from Umbilicus rupestris, assembly GCA_963678935.1. NCBI lineage: Eukaryota > Viridiplantae > Streptophyta > Magnoliopsida > Saxifragales > Crassulaceae > Umbilicus > Umbilicus rupestris. The sequence goes on along the minus strand of OY787618.1, from coordinate 3,887,259 downwards.
GTATAACTCTTTGGTATTTGATGCAGGGGCGCAGGACCAGGGAAGGAGCCAGACAGGCAGACAGCATATCTGGCTCAACAACTTGATGCGAAGCCATTGGTACTTCAATATACGGAAAAATAGGATTATCCTAAGTGTCATCTAGTGGGGTTAGTAGACAGCGCGTCGTCGTGCGCCTCAAATTTGTATTTATAACTCCTGTTCACACTAGACAGCGGTAAGCAGGGTCAAACCCAAAGAGAGCAAGTGATAGAGTTCTAATGATAGTCACAGGGAATGTTCAACAGGGGTGTGCAGGACCCGTCCCCTTCCTTTGACCCGTCTCAACTCGAGGGCTTCGGGTCGGGTTTGGGTTCAAATTAATACAACCCGTATATTTTGGGACGGGTTTGGATTAACCCTCGGATTACCCTAAACCCATCCCTGTTCGTTCTATTTACATTTATATGCATTTGCATTTTATATTCTTTCTGCCAATTCTATTACATCTATTTACATTTAAATTGTTCTAATATATTCTTTCTCCCCATTGTAATTATAATTTAACACTTTTTATATGCATTTGCATTTACTTTTTCTTATAAGTTTTTAGTACTTCTTCTTGCAATGAATGCTCTCTTCTTTGTACTTCTATTTACATTAAGCATCTTCACTGATCTTATCTTCTTATCCTCCTTCACATTCCATTTTGATTCCCTTACATTATCCATTTTCTATGTTTGGAAACTGAGCTTTGGAGACTAACTTAACAATGATTGCATTTTTTTGTACTTTTTCCATATCCCAAAAATGGATAACTTTTCTTATTTATTTATAACTTGCTTTCTTTGTGTTCTAATTTGTCTTGCAGTTTGATGATGAAGATTGGAGAGCTTAGTGCTTCAAACTTTGAATTCCATAATATGCATTCACTTTTTTGAATATTAACTCACTCAAAGCAAAAAATCACTCTAGAGATGAAAGAAATTGAGAGTTGCCCTAGTTTTGAGTTTACGTTTCAGAAATACTCTGTTTTGAAACTCAATTTCAAAACTACCGTGTTTTTTAAGAGAACGGTTTCTGGACAACCATTCTCTTAAAAATCTGCTTGACAACGGTTCCCATAGAACCGTTGTCTTGCATTTTTGAAGACAATGGTTACAAGAAGGCCGTTTTATCTTAGAAAATATAATACAACGGCCTTCCAAGGGCCGTTCTTGCGGAGAACCAGCCCATTCAGTTCGACAGCCTCAACAAGGCCGTCGTCTTATTAAAAACATATCAGAAGCTCGGGCGCGGCACACTCTCCTCAGTTTGCATTCGCCCGACGCATCCCGACACCTCTCCGCGCGACGCCGGCCTGCAGCTCCTTCCGACCACTCCGTACTCCGTGCGACGACTCCTGTTGAGGTGAGATGAGCCGCGGTTTGAATGTTGCCCTATGTGGGAATTAGTTAGGGTTAGGGTTGAGATTGTGTTTGAAATTGTTGGCTGACGGACGAAGATTGGGGGGGTGCTGCTGCAATGGTTGGTGCATCATCTATCTGATTTGCTGAAACCGTCATCCTACTTGACAACGGCCATGCTTAGGCCGTCTTCATCAATTCCACCTGTCATGCCGGTGGGAATTAATTTCTGACATGGGAACGGCCATGCTTAGGCCGTCTTCATCAATTCCACCTTCATTAATTTCGGTCTTGTATTTTCTCAGATAGACGGCTTTCTTGTGACCATCGTCTTCAAAAATGCAAGACAACGGTTTTATGGGAACCGTTGTCAAGCAGATTTTTAAGAGAACGGTTTCTTTTAAAAATCACGGTAGTTTTGAAATAGAGTTTCAAAACAGGGTATTTCTGAAACTTAAACTCAAAACTAGGGCAACTCTCAATTTTTTTCTCTAGAGATTGACAGTTGCATGTGAAAGCTCCACTCTCATTCCCCAAATTTTTTATAAATACAAGTTTATTTGCATATAATTATATTTTATAATATCTGTCTTATTTTATTTAAAATATTTTCATCAAATATTTTTGAGACGGGTTTGGGTCAACCATATTTTTTTCGGTTCAGGTCGGGACATAAAAAGATAATCCGCTAATTTTTTGGATTGGGTATGGGTCGGACCAAATCCGTCCCAACCCGTCCCGTGCACACCCCTAATTTTCAATACTCAGTTCAACAATTCAGAGAATATCAGTCGGGGGAAATACACTGCAATTAGTTATCCTCAATCAAATAACATGCATCAACCAATGAATATACTGCACTCCAAGTTCTACTTGCTCTTATCCGCTAAGTTCTCGAACAAGTTCAATAATCACTCGACTAATACCACAAATCAGTTCAACCGTTAGGTTCTCGCCAACAATGCAGTTCAGTCTAATTTAATGCAGTTGGTATCAACATAGCTACACTTTCTAAGTTACACTAAATTGATAATCAAAACATTGAGTTCATACAAGGACAGTAAATCAATAGTTCAAATCATATGTTCATTGACCTCAAACCAAATATTGCAATGTAAATCCCAAACTGAGTTTGGGATTTAGCTACTCATAGAATTCATTGAAGATAACATAAATACTGAGTTTCTTACAATACGCTTAGATAAGAACACGAAACTAAACTAATACGAAAAACGATAGTGAATAGTGTTTTCCGACCGTGAATAGTAACAGTGAACAGTAATTGCGATGAGCAGTAAGCCCTGATGAATAGTAACTTCCGGTGACCTCCACGAGCAGCAGCAACAACTTCTCTCTCTACCAGCCGCCGCCCAGAAGTCCCTCCTCTAATCTCGTGTGTCCTCCCTTTCTCCGAAGTGTAAAGCTTTTAAGGTTTGGACTTGAACCAACTCTGGTTGAACCAGCAAATTTTGGTTCAGCAGCTGTTGACTTCTGTTGACTACTGACTTATATTGACTACTGACTTCTGTTTACTGCTGTTGACTTCTTGATATGCAATAAAATTCAATACGATCTTGAACACACCTGCGACATGAAAACACTATAAAAGAGTAATCGATCTCACGCAAAATGTAATAAAACTATGGGAATAAACAACTCAATGGAGCGTATAAATACGCTCCATCAGTGGTGCACGTAAACAGGAGCGTCTCTGGGTTTGATTAGGTCGTGTAATACCTCGTTTCGAAGAGGGTAACAACGCGGTTCGGACTCACCAGCTTTGCTAGTGATGTATGGGCTTCTGGGACCATCCGGAGTGTTTTACTATTTTGTTTATAATTTTTAATATTTTTAGGATACTTTTAGGTAGGTTTCCTTATTTTGAATTTAGATTCGGTTAGATTTAGATATTTTGTTTCCTAATTTGTAGATTTTGTTTACTATATAAGCAAAGTCAGGGAAGTAGGGAAGTTAGTCTTTTGGAATTAAAAAATTTAGAGTTTTCTCTATTCTATTTGTAATTCGTGCCTAGTGCTTTCAAATTCAAACATTATCATCCGTTTACCCACACGCGTTGCATCAAAGTGGTAGCAGTTTCCAGTCGTTCCTGCGCAAATGGCTCTTAAACAAAGGTGTGCGGTCTTGGAAGAGGCAGCCCTTGAAGAGGAGAATCGGGGGATCAACGCAATCAATGATGATCTAGTGTTGATAACGCTGAGTTGCGTCGGCAGTTGAATTTGGTGACTCATCGGATGGACGACTTCCTTGCTGGACGTGCAAATCTTGCGGCTGGTATTGGTGAGGAGGCCAACCCGTTCAGAGTTGCTCGGCAGGACCGTCGTTGGGAGTCCGGTTTTAAGATTGACATTCCTGAGTTTGATGGAAGCCTTAAAGCCGAGGAGTTCATCGATTAGCTTGCTCGGGTTGAGGAGATTTTGGACTTCAAAGACGTTCCAGAGGACCGTCGTGTTTCACTGGTTGCTATCAGATTGCAGGGTCGCGCATAGGCTTGGTGGCAGCAGTTGAAAAAGACTCGTGCTCGGGCTGGGAAGGACAAGATCTCCCGGTGGGAGAAGTTCAAGAAGCACATCAGAGCTGCGTTTCTTCCTTTTAACTTTGAAAGGGAGTTGGACCAGCATTTTCAGAATTTGTGGCAGAGTTCTCCTTCGGTGGACGAGTACACCACGGATTTTTATCAGATGTTGTCTCGTATTGATCTCAATGAATCCCCTGTTCAGTTGGTTTCGCGCTATATTAGTGGTTTGCGCATTCAGTTGCAGGACGTGTTGAATATGTTTGATCTGATGTCGGTGTCCGAGGCTCACCAGCGTGCGTCCCAGGCAGAATATGGGGTTACGACTAACTCCAGTTTCAGCAGTTAACCCTTCGGTTACCCGTCCTTCTGAGTCATCCCCACCAGTTTCTCAATCAAGCGGTGGCTGCCCGAGGACGTGGCAGTGGAGGCTTTTGGTGTTTCAGTTCTGGTGAACCCGGTCATAGAGCTTCAGAGTGTCGCAAGGCATCCTCTGGTTCACGCGGCCTTTTCACTACTGATGAGAACGATGCCGATGTTTCCTTCTAAGAGGGTCCCCTTTTTTCGATGATTATGGGGATGATAAGGAGGAGATTGAGGTGGTAACAGGCGATGTTGGACCTATTTTGATGTTGAGGCGTACTTTCCTTACCCCTCGCGCTCCTGAGCAGTCCGAGTGGCTGCGGAATAACCTTTTCCAATCGACTTGCACAATCGGGGGAAAGGTCTGCACTTTCATCATTCATGCGGGGAGTTGCGAGAACGTGATTTCAGAGGTTGGGGTGTCGAAGTTGGGGCTGTCCACAAAGAGTCATCCAAAGCCATACAAGCTTTTGTGCCTTAGTACATGTACTGCTGTCACGGTTTCTAAGCGTGTGTTAGTGTCTTTCTCGATCAGCCTAACTTACTGCGATGATATATTTTGTGATGTGATTCCTATGGATGCTTATCATTTGTTGCTCGGTCTTCCTTGGCAATATGATCGCGCTGTCACTCATGATGGGCGTGCCAACACGTACTCTTTCTTGTTTCGCGGCAAGAAAATTGCACTTTTTCCAGCGAAGCAGCGGGATGCTGCAAATTCTCCAACTACCTTGCTATCTCGAGCCCCTTTTCAGGCAGCCATAGGATAGTCGTACGATCAACAAGATTACTGTGCGTTATTGATTTCCTATTCCTCGCCTTGATGACTTGTTGGATCAGTTGAGCGGTGCTTGTGTGTTTAGCAAGCTGGATTTGAAGAGTGGTTACCATCAGATTTGTATTCAGGCGGGGGATGAGTGGAAGACTATGTTTAAGACGCGCGAGGGCCTATATGTGTGGCTGGTGATGCCGTTTGGCCTCTCTAATGCACCCAAAACTTTAATGCGCATCATGAATCAGGCTTCGCGCCCTTTTATTGGCAAATTCGTGGTTGTTTACTTTGATGATATTCTAATTTATAGTGCTAACCCTACTGTGCATTTAGATCACTTGCGAGAAGTGTGTTGGTGTGCGACGGGACAAGTTCTTTGCTGCCACTGTAAAATGTACTTTCTTAACTGATTCTGTGAACTTTTTCGGTTATGTGGTGTCTCGAAATGGGCTTCAAGCAGATCCGAATAAGGTTGTAGTAATTGAGCAGTGGCCCCGACCGAATTCCATCACCGAGGCACGAAGCTTTCATGGATTGGCGTCCTTCTATCGCCGCTTTATCCTCATTTCAGTGGGATTATGGCACCAATCACGGACTACATGAAGGGCAGCAAATTCACTTGGACAGCCGATGCAGAGGCAGCTTTCGTGGAGGTTAAGCAACTCTTAACTTCAGCCTCGATCTTGGTGCTCCCGGATTTTTCTCATTCTTTCGAACTTCATTTGTGATGCTTCTAAGACGGGTATCGGCGCTGTCCTTAGTCAGTCGGGCAGACTTGTTGCGTACTCTTGCGAGAAACTTCCGGGTGCTAAGTTGCTGCTCAACACTTATGATATGGAGTTCTATGCTACTGTTCAGGCAGTGAAGCATTTGCATCACTTCAGCGTGAGTTCGTGTTGTATACAAACCATAGTTCTTTGAGGCATCTTGACAACAGACAAGGTTTTGCATAGGCATGCGTCGTGGCTTTCATACCTGCAGCAGTTTACCTTCGTGATAAAGCACAAGGCAGGGGTGTCCAATCGAGTGGCTGATGCGTTGAGTCGATGACATAGTTTGCTTGCTGAATTGCGAGTTGTGGTACCCCGTTTTGAGTCGTCTGTGGACTTATATGTTGCCGACCCTTTCTTTTCTCGGATCATGACTCAGATTCAGCAAGGCGAGGCTTTCTCTTAGTTCGTAGTAGAAGATGGGTTTCTGTTTCGTGGCGTTCAGTTGTGCATTCCATAATGCAGCTTGCGCCTCCAGTTGATTCAGGAGGTGCATAACGAGGGTCATGATCCCATGTTTCAGCTCCTTGTGGCATCTTACTATTGGTCGTCCATGCGCAAGGAAGTGGGCATATTTGTTCAGCGTTGTCGCGTATGCCAATTAGCGAAGGGAGCAGCAACCAACGCGGGGCTCTACATGCCGCTGGCCATCCCGACTCAGCCTTGGTCAGGTATTAGCATGGATTTCGTCCTTGGTCTTCCCCGTACTCAACGTGGTTCGGATTGAATTTATGTGGTGGTTGATCGATACTCGTAGATGGTTCATTTCATTCCGTCCAAGCGTACCGCGGACACAGTCCGTGTTGCACTTTTATTCTTTCAGGAGGTCTACCGCCTTCATGGACTACCAGCATCTATTGTGTCGAACAGAGGCACTAGATTTGTGAACACACGACTGAACTTCAGCAGCACCTACCACCCACAAACTGATGAACAGACGGAGGTGGTGAACAGATCTTTTGGAAACTTGTTGCGCAGCTTAGTGGGGGATCACCCGAAGTCTTGGGATCAGAAGCTGCCTCAGGCCGAGTTCGCCCACAATCATGCGATCAATTGGAGCACTGGATTCAGTCCATTTCAGGTGGTGTATGGAGCTGTGCCGAGAGGGCCTTTGGACTTTCTTGCACTTCCCAGCAAACTGCGGCACATGGGACTTCCGAGGAGCTTGTTGAGCAGCTTCCTCAGACTCACCAGTGGACATGTGATAATCTTATTGTTGCCACATCTAAGTACAAAGCCCACGCTGAGTTGAAGCGATGTGATGTGGAGTTTGACGTCGGTGATTTTGTCTGGGCCATCCTCACAAAGGTTCGCTACCCGGCCCATGAGTATAGCAAACTTGCAACACGCAAGATTGGTCCCGTTGAGATCGTAGAAAAGATAAACCATAATGCATATCCCCTACTCTTGCCCAGCCATGTTCACACTTGTGATGTGTTCAATGTCAAGCATCTGATCCCGTTTTGTGGAGATTCTTTTGACGAGGACACGGGCACAGATTCGAGGGCGAATCTTCTCTACTGTGGAGAGGATGATGTGGAGCGATTGGCACTTCAGTATGCAGAAAAACGAAATCATCCTAAGGTGTCGTCTAGCGTGGGTGGTGCATGTTAACGGGAGCGTCTCAGGGTTCGATTGGGTCGTGTAATACCTCGTTTCGAAGATGATAACAACGCTGTTCAGACTCACTTGCTTTGCTTGTGATGTATGGGTTTTTGGGCCCATCCGGTGTGTTTTACTATTTTGTTTATAATTTTTAATGTTTTAGGATACTTTTAGATAGGTTTCCTTATTTTGAATTTAGATTCGGTTAGATTTAGATATTTTGTTTCCTAATTTGTAGATTTTGTTTACTATATAAGCAGAGCCAGGGAAGTAGGGAAGTTAGTCTTTTGGAATTAATAAAATTTAGAGTTTTCTCTATTCTGTTTGTAATTCGTGCCTAGTGTTTTCGAATTCAAACATTATCATCCGTTTACCCACACGCATTGCATCAGAGTGGTATCAGTTTCTAGTCAGATGTCTCTTAAAGGCGTGCAGTCTTGGAAGAGGTAGCCCTTGAAGAGGAGAATCGGAGGATCAACGCAATCAATGACGATCTAGTGTTGATAACGCTGAGTTGCGTCGGCAGTTGAATTTGGTGACTCATTGACAGCGCGTCGTCGTGCGCCTCAAATATGTATTTGTAACTCCTGTTAACACACTAGCAAGTGGTAAGCAGGGTCGAACCCAAAGATAGAGTTCTAATGAAAGTCACAGAAAAAGGAACAAACTGTGGATATCAATTCAGAGAAAATCAGTTCGGGGAATACAATGCAACTAGTTATCATCGATCGAATACATGCATAAACTAATGAATTCTGCCTCAGTCCAACATTCCTGCTAAAGATATGTCGACAATCAAATTCTACCTATTCTTAACCGCTAGGCTTTCGAACAAGTTCAATAGTTACCCGACTGAGACCACAAATTAGTTTCACCGCTAAGCTTAACTAATTATGCATTCTAGTCAAGTATAACACAATTGATATCAAATTAGCTCACCGCTAAGCTGCACTAAATTGACAATCAACGCATTCAGTTCATACATACGAGGGCAATAAAATCACTAGCTCAAACATTCATTCATTGATCTCAAACCATTGTCACATTATAAATCCTCAAACTGAAATATTGATTTAGCTACTCATATTATCCATGGAATATAATAAAACTGAGTTCATGACACTACAATAAGTTAAAGAACAAGAACTGAACCAAAAAAAATCCGTCCGTGAATAGTGTTCCGGCGTGAATAGTAACAGTAACAGTGAAAAGTGAACAGTACGTGAACAATAAAATGAACAGTACCGGCGTGAATAGTGAATTCCGGCGACTTCTCTCTCAAGCTCTTCAATCTTCTCCTCCACTCCGTCAGTCCTGTAGCATGAATAGTGCGTGAATAGTGAGAGGATTCTTTTCCTCTTTTGTCCATCTTTTAAGTTTAGGGTTTTTGGGGTTGAACCAAAATGAACCACACTGAACCACATCTGCTCGAAGCGGATCTGATTTCTGATTGAACCAGCAGAGTTGACTGCTGTTGACTTCTTGATCTTGGATGAAAGCTTTAAATATGCGATAAAATCCAATGCGATCTTGAACATGACAGCGCGTCGTCGTGCGCCTCAAATTTGTATTTGTAACTCTTGTTAACACACTAGCAAGCGGTAAGCAGGGTTGAACCCAAAGAGAGCAAGTAAGATAGAGTTCTAATGAAAGTCACAGAAAAAGGAACAAACTGAGGATATCAATTCAGAGAAAATCAGTTCGGGGAATACAATGCAACTAGTTATCATCGATCGAATACATGCATAAGCTAATGAATTCTGCCTCAGTCCAACATTCCCGCTAAAGATATGTCGACAATCAAATTCTACATATTCTTAACCGCTAGGTTTTCGAACAAGTGCAATAGTTACTCAACTAACACCACAAAATCGGTTCTACCGCTAGGTTCTCCCCAACAATGCAATCCAATCAAGTATAACACAATTGACATCAATATAGCTCACCGCTAAGCTGCACTAAACTGACAATCAAAGCATTCATTCACTCATACAAGGGCAGCAAATCAATAGCTCGAATCATGTATTCATTGACCTCAAACCAAATGTTACATTATAAACCCCAAACTGAAAATAGGATTTAGCTACTCATATTATCCATGGAATTCAATAGAGATGAGTTCATTACACTACAATAAGTTAGAGAACAAAAACTGAACTAAAACAAAATCTGAGTGAATAGTGTTTTTCGGCCGTGAATAGTGTTTTCCGGCAAAACAGTGAATAGTATGCAATGAACAGTGAAATATGAACAGTAAAAATGAACAGTACCGGCCGTGAATAGTGTTTTTCGGCGACTTTCCAGCAGCTTCTCTCTCTAGCTCAATCTTCTCTCCAACTGCCCTCACTGTAGCTGTCTCAGTCGTGAACAGTAAGTGTCCTTTTTCTTTTCCTCTTTTGTCCAAGTTTAGGGTTAGGGTTTGGGGGTTGAACCACAATGAACCACGTCTGATTGAACCGGTCCTGATTTCTGATTGAACCAGCTGATTTTGACTTTGACTGCTGTTGACTTCTTGAACTTGGGATGAATGCTTCAAATATGCGATAAATTCCAATGCGATCTTGAACATTCCTGCGATACGAAAACACTACAAAAGAGTAATCGATTCACACAAAATGTAATAAAATTATGGAAATAAACAACTCAATGGAGCGTATAAATACGCTCCATCAGAACACACCTGCGATACGAAAACACTACAAAAGAGTAATCGATTCACGCAAAATGTAATAAAAATATGGGAATAAATAACTCAATAGAGCGTATAAATACGCTCCATCAAACTACCCCACACTTATTCTTGTTCGTCCGCAAACAACAACAAGATACGCAAGCATTCAAATCATTCATATCATGCCATGACATAAACATTGAAATTACTCGAGAAGTCATCCCTAATCAATTTATAAATACATGCTCACATTCATTCTCTAATAATGATCAACAAGAACTAGAATGATACATGTTACCTTTAAGGCCAAAATGGGATTTAATGGATGACTAGGAGTTAGTCTTTTTAAGACTCCTAACTCCATTCTTGGTTCAACTTCATAGCTACGCGCATACAACTGAATTTGCTTTCTTTGGCACGTGATGAATTCGAGTTATGAGAGGATCAACCTTTTCTTCTTTTCTTGTAGGACATATTTCTTGCTTTTAGACTTCGCTCGTTTTCTGATTGCTTTTCTTTCACATCTTGTAAAATCTGAATTTTTTTTTTCGAGCATTCAATGTGACATGTTTGCTTGTCCTTTTTGAGCTTTGCTCTTCAATTTGAACCGTTCCAAGCATGGCCTTCGAATGGCAGCATAAGGAACGCGTCCCACTTTTTCTCATCATTGCCCTTTCAGCGAGAGGCAAGATAGGGGTTACCCACCCATTCCCGGTTACTCGGACTAGAGATAGGACGGTTTGTATTCCCGTCCCACCACTACATAACACTGCAATGATGGAGTCAATATCTCCCCTCAAACTCGAAGTGTCAACCTCCACAAATTCAGTGCGCTACGCAACTAATCTTTTGAACCTCCGAATGAATGTCAAGTCCCTCTAGGACATTTCTATCAACTCCACATCCTGAAATATCTCAGCTTAAAAGAACATATAACATTAAAGCGCAAGCATGACAATATTCCAGAATCAATGCAAAGCATACATGTCAAAACTTCATAGAATAGACATCATCTCATAAAATCAGCATTTATATCGCAGCATACTGTCTCGTCTCATTAATCCAGCAAACTCAGCAGCATAATCATCATAAACATGGCAACAAATGTTCACAAACTCAGCAGCTCATAAAAACAAAAAAACTAACGTGCTCTACTACTAACTAATGCAAGCTAACAGAGGCAAACATGATGAGCGTAGCTCGCATACTAACTTCCCACCCCACACTTGAATCAAACCGTGTCCTCATGGTATAATCTAGGGCAAGGAAGCTCATGCAAGATTCACAAAAGAATTAAGCAACTAACATGGCTAAAATAAAAAAATAAAAAAAGTCAGAGTGGATGGCGCCCCAAGAAGACATTAGCGCCCGCGCCCCATGCATACATTAAGTTGCTAAAGTGTAAAGCTGGCGCGGAGGTAATGTTGCCTGGAGGCGCCAAACTCACTGAGATGGAAAACTTAAAGAAATGCTATTCAAACAACTAAGACTCTAATCTAACATGCATGACTCTCTTATACACTAAATAAACTCACACTAAAACTCTAAAATTAAGCACCGGGTTGCCTCCCGCAAGCGCCTTTGTTTAACATCTTTGGCTCGACGATACCTCCCATTTCAACCACATGCCGGTTCGGCCAATTGAAAGTCTTCATCAGCTGGGATTTCTTCTCCATGATAATGCTTGACACGCTGCCCATTCACCACAAACCTCTCGCCGGTACTTGGCTTCTCAAGCTCAAGAGCTCCATGATTGAAAACTTTGACAATAGTGTAGGGACCTGTTCAACGGGAAAGCAACTTGCCAGGCATAAGTTTAAGTCTAGATGAAAATAATAATACCTTCTGCCCAATGTGGAATGAGCGTCTCAGAATAAACTTGTCATGGTAAAGCTTGGTGCGCGCTTTATAATCTGACTGGCTCTCATAAGCCTCCAAACGTAGCTCCTCTAACTCATTCTGTTGTAGCCTCCGTTCACTACCTGCACTAGCCAAGTCAAAATTGCATGATTTAATTGCCCAATAGGCCTTATGCTCTACCTCAACCGGCAAGTGGCAAGCCTTGCCATAAACAAGTCTGAAAGGAGAGGTCCCAATAGGTGTTTTGTAAGCCGTCCGGTAAGCCCACAATACCTCATCTAACCGCGTGGACCAATCCTTCCTTGAAGGCTTAACCATTTTCTCGAGAATGGACTTAATCTCCCTGTTTGATATCTCAGCTTGGCCATTCGTCTGTGGATGGTTGGCTGTGGAAACTCGATGATGCACTCCAAAATGTCTAAAGGCAGCCGCAACCCATTTGTTGCAAAAGTGCGAGCCTTGATCACTTATCACTGCTTTTGGGACTCCATATCTGCAAAATATGTTAGTGCGCAAAAAGTCCACAACAGTCTTTCCATCGTCAACTCTAGTGGCCTTAGCCTCTACCCACTTTGAAACATAATCAACCGCAACCAATATATAGATATCCAAAAGATGAAGGAAATGGTCCCATAAAGTCTATGCCCCAAATGTCGAACACCTCATCGACAACTATCGGGGTTTGGGGCATTTGATTCCTAGCTGAAATGTTCCCTACTCTTTGGCACCTATCACAATTCTTACAATGGTTATGCGCATCTCTAAATAAATGGGGCCAAAAGAATCCACTATCAAGCAATTTCCTAGCAGTTCTCTTAGGACCAAAATGTCCACTGCAAGCATGTTCATGACAAAAATAAAGAACAGATGGGATCTCAACATCGGGCACACAACGTCTAACAATCTGATCAGTCCCTATCTTCCACAAACAAGGATCATCCCAAATGTAATACTTAGAATCATGCTTGAGTTTTAATCTTTGAGCTCTACTGAAGGATGGAGGGAACTTACCTGCCACCAGGTAGTTAACAATGTTAGCATACCATGGTGCTTTGTCACTGATAGCGAATAAGTGCTCATCGGGAAATGTCTCAATTATGGGCAGCGCCTCTTCATCTCGCACCAATCTGCTCAAGTGGTCAGCCACTGTGTTTTCAATCCCCTTCTTGTCCTTGATCTCCACGTCAAACTCCTGAAGAAGAAGGATCCATCTAATCAGCCGCGGTTTGCACTCTTTCTTTGTCATTAAGTACCGAATGGCTGCATGATCAGAAAACACAATAACTTTAGAGACAAGTATATAAGAGCGAAAATTTTCAAGTGCAAAGACAACTGCTAAAAGCTCCTTTTCAGTGGTGGAATAATTTCTCTGAGCGACGTCTAAAGTCCTAGACGCATAATGGATGACCACTGGTTTCTTCTCACTCCGTTGCCCAAGCACCGCTTCAACAGCATAGTCGCTGGCATCACACATGATCTCAAAAGGTTGTGTCCAATCTGGAGCTTGAAGAATTGGTGCGCTAGTCAAGGCTGCCCTGAGCTCTTCAAAAGCCCTCCTGCATTGATCATTAAACTCAAATGGGACATCCTTTTGCAGCAGTCGAGACAATGGCAACGCAATCTTCGAAAAGTCTTTGACGAACCTGCGATAAAAACCTGCATGTCCTAGGAAAGACTTGATAGCACGCTGGTCAGTCGGGAAAGGCAATCCACTAATAATATCAATCCTGGCCCTATCTACTTGTATGTCTTCCTCAGAAACAATATGTCCTAGGACAATGCCATGTGTGACCATAAAATGACACTTCTCATAGTTCAACACCAAATTCATCTCAGTGCAACGCGTGAGCACTCTATCTAGATTGTGTAAGCATTCATCAAAAGTATTTCCATAAACAGTAAAATCATCCATGAAGACTTCAACACAATCACTCAACAAATCTGAAAATATGCTCATAACCACACGTTGGAAGGTACCTGGCGCATTGCATAACCCGAAGGACATGCGCCTGAATGCAAACGTACCGAAGGGGCAGGTGAATGTTGTCTTCTCTTGATCCTCAGTAGCAATGGGAATCTGGTTGTAACCTGAAAAACCATCAAGAAAACAAGAGGATGGTTTACCTGCAAGTCTATCCAACATTTGATCGATGAATGGAAGGGGAAAATGGTCCTTGCGTGTGGCTGCATTAAGTTGTCTATAATCAATGAACATCCGCCTGCCATTCTGCACTCTCTTGGGCACCAGCTCTCCTTTTTCATTCATCTCTACCGTCATCCCGATTTTCTTGGGCACCACATGGACAGGGCTTACCCATTAGCTATCTGAAATTGGGTAAATCACACCCGCATCTAGGAGCTTCTGTACCTCTTTCTGGACTACCTCCATCATTATCGGATTCAAACGCCTCTGAGATTGTCTCACTGGCTTCGCTCCTTCCTCTAGCAGGATCCGATGAATGCAAATTGCTGGGTTGATTCCTCGAATGTCAGCCAATGTCCAACCTATCGCTGTTTTGCGCTCCTTTAGCACGCGCGCCAATCTGATCTCTTGATCTCTTTCTAGCCCACTCTTAATGATGACTGGCAGCGTCTCACCATCTCCAAGAAAAATATACTTCAAGTGCTCCGGTAGAGGTTTTAATTGAATCGTAGGGGCCTGCACAATAGATGGGGCAAGTTTTGTTTCATTGCACAATTTAATCCCATTAACCTCATACCTAGCAGCATCATAGGTGCACTGGCCATCACCAATTTCTTTAATGTTCAGCTCTGGTATATCCTCTCCGTATCTCATCAGTGCTGCATCTTCAATAGTATCCAAGGCATGTGTTCCTGCAAGGTCAGGTGGGAATCGCATAGATTGATAGATATTGAATTTGATTACTTCCCCATCCACCTCCATAGAAAGATCACCCGTATGTGTATTAATTTTTGTTCGTGCAGTCACCATAAAGGGTCTCCCTAGTAGCACTTGAGAGGCATCTACCTCACCTTCCATTTTCATCACATAGAAATCTGCAAGGAATACAAGTTTGCCTACATGCACTAACACATCGACTACTATACCTTCAGGCTTGGTACATGATCTGTCAGCCAACTGAATGATTAAATCGGTGGGTCTAAGGGGACCAATTTGCAACACTTGATACAATGAATAAGGCAAAACATTGATGGAAGCACCCAAATCTAGCATGCATTTATCCACCCGAACTTTTGATAATGCAAGATATTGTAAAGGTACCTGGGTCCTTGCACTTTTGTGCAACCTTGCCTTGAAGAATGGCTGAGATGCTTGGCTTGAATCTCACTTGCTCTGGTCTGACTCCTCCTCTACGAGTTGTGCACAAATCTTTCAGGAACTTTGCATACTTTGGAATCTGCTTGATTGCGTCGAGGAGGGGGATCGTGATCTCCACCTTGCTGAATAGCTCTAGCAGCTCTTGGTCCATTGCTGGGCTCTTCTTTGCTTTGGATATCTGCATAGGAAATGGAAGGGGAGGGTTAGTTTGGCGAAATTCAGAATTTGAGGCAGGAGATACGGGGCAGTAGAAGACATTAGGGGCGCGCCAGTAGAAGACATTGATGGTCCGCTCGTCGAGCTAAAGTTCTCTTGGGGTGCGGTACTTTCTGTTTCGGTTTCTTGTCTCGCCTCTTCTGTAATTTTCTTCCCGCTTCTCAACATCACCGCACTAACATTCCCTCTTGGGTTGGGAATAGTTTGTGAGGGGAAGCTTTCCTTTATCCTTTTCATTTTTCAATTCGGATACGGTAGCTGCTAGTTGGGACATTTGCTTCGACAACGCAGCTAGGCTGCTATCAGTCTTAGCTTGATTATTTTGCATAGTCATCGCCATCTCCTTAACAACTTCCTCTAATGACTTCCCTTGATTTGCATTGCTCGGGCCAGCTTGGTTGTAGTTGCGCATTTGTTGTTGCCCATAAGAATTTCCATTTCCACTTCCATTGTATCTCTCTTGTCGGTGAAATGGTGGGCGGTAGGCTTGTCCTTGTCCTTGTCCTTGATTCTAATTCTGATTCTGCCTTGATTGAATCCGCCTTCATTTCTCAAACTGAAACCGTTAGTTGCAAGTCCAAATTGCCTTGGCGCTTGCCTATTGTTGAATTGCTGGAATCCTCCCATAGCATTGACATTGACCGCCTCTTCCTCATGTAGGCTAGGACACTCATCAGTTTTGTGGTTTTGATGGAGCGTATTTATACGCTCCGTTGAGTTATTTATTCCCATAGTTTTATTATATTTTACGTGAATCGATTACTCTTTTGTAGTCACGGCACTACATTTGGTTTGAGGTCAATGAATACATGATTCGAGCTATTGATTTGGTGCCCTTGTATGAATGACTGAATGCTTTGATTGTCAGTTTAGTGCAGGTTAGCGGTGAGCTATATTGATGTCAATTGTGTTATACTTGATTGGATTGCATTGTTGGGGAGAACCTAGCGGTAGAATCGATTTTCTGGTGTTAGTTGAGTAACTATTGCACTTGTTCGAAAAACTAGCGGTTAAAAATAGGTAGAATTTGATTGTCGACATATCTTTAGCGGGAATGTTGGACTAAGACAGAATTCACTAGCTTATGCATGTATTCGATCGGTGATAACTAGTTGCATTGTATTCCCCGAACTGATTTTCTCTGATTTGATATCCTCAGTTTAGTCCATTTTTCTGTGACTTTCATTGGAACTCTATTCTACTTGCTCTCTTTGGTTTCGACCCTGCTTACCGCTTGTTAGTGTGTCAACAGGAGTTACAAATACAAATTTGAGGCGCACGGCGACGCGCTGTCAAATTTTGGCGCCGTTGCCGTGGAAAGCAACATTCAGTCTAGAGTTCTGAACTTTGTCTTTCCTGTTTTTATTATTTTTAGTGGTTTTGCTTGCTTTGGTGCAGATTTTAAAAAAATTCTGAACCCTGATGAATAGTGCTGCCGGGCAAGGGTATGAATAGTGTCACCGGAGTCCGATTGAAGGTCAGGACACCTTTCTTTGAGCGGAACGGGCACCCGATCAGGACTCACCCTCCCTAGCGTGAGCTGTGTGCTTTTTTAGCCATCAGAGATCATTTACATTTTCTTTTTGAATTGTTTAGTTGTTTTTCCTATTTTGCATTTTGTCATTTTCATAGTTTGTTCACATTTGCACTTCACCTGCCTCCCATTATGTCTAATGCAGGAGGTTCTCATGGTAGTGTTCAAGGCGACAATGAACCTGACCCCATCAACAATCCAGTGATACCCTCCTATTATGATGAACCGGAGAGAGTCTTTAATCAACGACAAAGGGCAGCTCGTTACAATAGAGAAGAGAGGAGGGAAGACCAAGATGATTATGCATATCCACCCCCTCCTCAACAACAATATGCAGCTCCTCAAAAACAACAACATTATGCACCTCATCCCCAACAGAGAAGGAACCGGACACCTACACTTAGAGAGCTATCAGCTCCAACCTTCAACAACCAACCATGGTGCATAAACAATGATCAAGATGAAGATGACTTTGAAGTGAAAACAGCCGTGATTCATCATCTTCCCAAATTTGGAGGGCTCAGGAGAAGTTGCATCGAGGCACTTGCAAGAATTCAATGGGATATGCCGCACTTTAATGGCCGTATGCTGCCAACGAAGAGAGGTTCAATTTAAAAGTGTTTCCATTAAGTTTGACTGACCTTGCAAAAACTTGGTTTCTCTCTTTGCCTTCAGGAAGTATCAGATCATGGGAGCGAATGCAAAGGAAATTTCTCGACAAGTATTATCCCCCTGCCAAGGCTGCCCAAGTAAGGAGGGAACTGTCCAACATTAAACAAGGCCCAAGTGAGTCAATGTATGAATATTTGGAAACATTCAGAGCCTTAGAACACAGCTGTTGCAATTTGAATATGAGAGAGGAGATGATTGTGGAATATCTGTTGGATGGATTGAGACCCTTGGAGGGAATGCTAGTGGATGCGGCAGCTGGAGGAACAGTTTTGAACTTGACACCTGCTGAGGTGCGAGAATTGATCAATGAAAACGCCGAGAGTGCCAGATTCAGAGATGATTCCAGTAGGAGAGATGATACCTGAAGAGCAAGGAATGTCTCACAAGTGGATTCCAATGCAAATCACATGACCACTGAAATTAAGGAGCTTAAGCAGATGGTGCAGAAGCTCATGGTTGGGCAAGTCAGTTAAAGCTTGTGGACTTTGTGGGGCTGCGAGCCACAAAACAGATGAATGTCCTAGCTTACATGAGGAAGAGGCCGCTGATGTCAATGCTAGGGGAGGATTCCAGCAGTTCAACAATAGGCAAGCGCCAAGGCAATTCGGACTTGCAGCTAACAATTTCAGTTGGAGGAATGAAGGAGGATTTAATCAAGGACAAAATCAGAATCAGAACCAAGGACAAGGTCAAGCCTACTGCCCACCATTTCACCAACAAGAGAGATACAATGGAAATGGTAATATCAATGGTCAATTTCAGCAAAGGTGCAACTTCAACCCCAACCAAGCTGGCCCGAGCAATGTCAATCAAGGGAAGTCATTAGAGGAAGTTGTTAAAGAGATGGCAATGACTATGCAAAATAATCAAGCCAAGACCGATAGCACCATAGCTGAGTTATCTAAGCAAATGTCCCAACCACCGTGTCCGAGCTAAAGAATGACGAAGAGAAAGGAAAGCTGCCATCACAAACAATTCCCAATCCAAGAGGAAATGTTTGTCTGGTGACTTTGATAAGTGGGAAGCCAATTGCAGAAGAGGCGAGACAAGAAACCGAAACAGAGTATACGGCGCCCCAAGAGAACATTAGCATGGCGCGCGGACCCTTAATGTCTTCATCTGGCGCGCCACTAATGTCTTCATCCGGCGCGGTACCCCCTGTCTCAAATTCTGAATTTCGCCAAACTGACCTCCACTTCCATTTCCTATGCAGATTTCAAAGTCAAAGAGGAATCCAGTAATGGATCAAGAGCTTTTAGAGCTATTCATCAAGATGGAAGTCACAATCAAGCACATTCCGAAGTATGGCAAGTTTTTTAAAGATTTGTGCACCACTCGACAAGGAGGTCTTGAACAAGTAAATCTCAACCCCAACATCTCGGCCATTCTTCCATCCAAGGTAGCACCGAAATGTAAGGATCCAGGTATCTTTACAATTCCTTGCATAATTAATGATTTTCAAGTGGATAATTGCAAGTTGGATTTGGGTGCCTCGATTAATATCTTGCCTTATTCCTTATATGAAACATTGCATGTCGGTCCTATTAGACCCACTGATTTTACAATTCAAATGGCTAATAGATCGTGCACAAAGCCAGAGCGTCGCTCCAAGGCCTTCTGCCGAGCCGAGCCGATCGAACGACTCCACGAGCGCTGCACACTCTGGAATACTCCCCCTTGCTCAGTGACCTCCTGCCACTAGCGAACTGCCGCTTAGACACTCGACCGAGCCACACACCCGTCAGTTCTTCCGCGGCTTTCCTTGATCAACCAACAAGCACCACTGCTCTGAATTGGCTTCCAGATCAAGCACGGATCAGACTACGCAAGTCCTGATCTCCTTCTGCTTCTGTCACCTTAGCTCTGCGCTTACGCTCTGCTTTCGGATGATGATCGAAGAACTCGTCGCACACCAAAATTACTCTCTCTGAATTCTGCGTATGCACTCGTGTATCTCTCAGCTTCGATCCACCTTTCTGCTCTGACCTGTTCTCCCTTAAATAGCAACGCCAACTTCAATCAAGAACAAAATTTAGTAATGTCCCACAAAGAATCAATTATCTCCTAATTTTTAGGAGATTAGATTTGTTTTGATCTCCAAAACAAATCTCCTTCTCTAGCTAGGAATTCCCCACTGGAATATTCTCCGCAGCACTTTAAAAGATTCTTCTGATGCTCTCCGCAGAGCTGCCAGGCCTTCTAGCCAATTGCCCAGGTTGCTGCTGCTATTCGGACAGATGCTGCAGCAACTTGAATAAGCTCCTGCTATAGCATCCCCTACTGTAACTGCTCCTTATTCACTTGTGCTGGTTTTGTCAAACACTGTCATACTGCATCATCAATCTCCCCCTTGGCATTTTGACAAAACCCTAGGACACTGATGCACACTTCCATGAACCAGTGAATACACCAAACGAAAAAAAATTCAACGTAAGAGTGAGAGGTGGCCACACTCGGCCTTAGCACGACCATGCAGAGCCAAAAAAAAAACAAAGTTCATCAGTTCATCGGTGGCAGCATCTTACTCTCCCCCTTTTTGGCACAGATGCTCAAGGGGCCTGCTCTTCATCCGCCGGGAACTCCAGGTCTCTGAGCAGACTTCTGATCTGACCGCGCCTAGCATCCCTCCTTTTTGCTTCTGCTTCAAGAGTGAGCAGCTCAGATCTGAGATGGCTCACAATTCTGGCACGGAGAGCTATTTGGATCGTGGCCGCAGGAGGAAGGGATTCCTCCAGAGGAGCTGGGGCTGAAGCACCAACCAAGAGCAGATCCTCATAGGCTATGTCCACTGCATGTTTCCCTTTAAACAGTTTGTGGTCTACTGTAAAGACTTGCAGCTCCTCGGATAAACCTTCAGAAATCTCACCAAGCTCCGGATGTTGTGAGACCATCATCCCATAGATGAGGGAGGGTAGCACGATGGGCTTGCTAGAGGAAGCGCTGCCAGCATGAGGAGCCAGCTGGGGAAACATCACACTGCCCAGACTGATTTTCCTCCTTTTCCCAATAGAGTGTAAAAGGTTAGCAAAGGCTCTGCTAACCTTTCCCCTGTGAGAGCTGGGGATCCAGTTTCTGATGCCCAAATGATACATCAGAGCATTTTTTGAGGTGAGTTCAGCAGCACTAAGATTTGGACCACCCCAAGACAAGCATACTCCTCCTGTCAGAACCTTAGCCAGCACCTCTGGCTGGACATCCGTGGGCTCTCTAGCATTTCCATGTATCTCAAGAAACTCATCTATTTTCTCAGGGGTGATAAGTACTTTCTTACCCCGCACCCAACTCTTTCCAAACTCATTTCCTCCTTCCTCACCAAATTTTTCTTCCATGTTCACAATAAATTCCCTAACAAGAGCTATATTGAATCTGTATGGGTAAGTCAGGGATTTGAGAAGGTTTACCTCAGTGAGAAGCTGGATAATGGCTGCTGATTTGTACTTGTCCAGGTCCAGTCTCTTTTCTGTCACAATGTGCTTTCTCTCAATAGCGCTCCATGATTGGGAGGCATTCCTATTTCTGAACCAGATCTCCCCTACTGTGATTGCAGTTGAGTCTGCCAATGCAGGTCCTCTCTCAGACGATTCACCAGCAGTACCTTTATCTTCTTCACTGGATTCCTCTTCTTCACTGCTGGAATCAGGAATGAGGATTGGAGCCTTTCCTTTGTCTGAGGGTGGAGGATGTGCTGCAGCAGGTTCTTGTTCAAGAGACTCAGCTTCTATCTCCTCCCCTTCACCTACTATGCCAGGAGACATGACAAGAGTTCTGCACCTCTCTTCTACAGGACCTGCTACAGCATCCTCTGTAGCTTGTTCTTCTCTCGAGACTTCTTCAAGCACAACCTCTTCAGTCATCACTGCTGCACTGGTTACAGGCTCCCCGTCACGGACTAGACGCCTCCTTTTTTGTGGGGTTCCTCCTTGTGGAGAAGGATCGTTGTGCGACACAGGGAGAGGTGCGGGCTCCCAGACCACCACGTCTAGACGCTGAGCAGGCGCTTCATTACGCGACTTAGACCTCCTTTCAGACTTGCCTCGTCGATCTGCTGCTAAATTCTTCTTCAATCCGCGAGTCTTCACCATTGTTGTGGGTTTGTAGAGGATTGGAGGAACGCACGGTGAAGATGATCAGCAACAATTTTGGGGAAGCTCCTTCAACTGTCTTTGCCTAGAAGTTGATTTACCCGTTATTTTTCCTTTTCAATTTGAAGCTTCTGGATCACGTGCCACACATGTGCCTTCTCCCAGCTTTAGCAACCAAAACACGTGAACAAGCTTATTATGACCAGGTTGCTATAGCAGACGCGAGCTAGTTCTCCTACTCATTCCGGATGACAGCTTTGTTTGGCGGATCCTCGTGAGGTTCTGATGATGATTTCTTCACCCATACCTGGGTTTGTCTAGAGTTCCTCCTCTTCCGACCCTCAAGACTCCTGTCTCTTCGTTTGTCATATTTGGGTTTCCACACCTGTATTACCTGTGGCTTTCTCCTGTCTTTTGCTTTCCAGTGCCCTGGTGCAGCGATCTTAGTAATCCTCCTCTGCGATTCTTTCCAGTAATAAGCATTTCCCGAATCTACTGGGCAAGGAGTCTTTATGCAGCATGTGTTGGCTTTGGGTTTCGTTCCCCTTTTTTTTCTGCTGAGAAGGTTCTCTGCTGCCGCTTCAGGTTAGAAGATATCTTCTGATTCCCTTTCTTCTGACCACCATTATTTGTGCATGAACTCCTTTTATTCTGAGGCTCTGGCTTTGTTTTAGATGGATGATGCGTCAGGTGCTGCAGCATCCTCTTGTTCACGTGTCTAGTTCCAACTTTCCCTGCAGGTTTTGGAAATTCATCTGTATTATTCTTTTCATAGATCATAGCATCCGAGGCTTTTATGAAAACTGTTCCTCTAGAGCTTTCTTCACCAGTATATCCAAGCCCCGTTCTCCCTTTTCCAAGTCTTTGATAGGACAAAATTTCATCCAAGATATTTTTCTGAGGATCGGCTGCCTTGGCTGTTGCTGGTGAGACACCAATGTCAGTGGCTTGGCTTCCTGTGTCTTCCCTTTTCAGAATGGTAACTTGACTGTTGGATAAGGAGAGAAATTTCCTTCGTTCTTCTTCCACAAGCTTGACTCTGTCAGTCAATGATTGATTCGTCTGAAGGGCTGCCTCACACTGTTTAAGTATTTCCCCCAGATAGTCAATAAGGCTGACAGTTGAGTCCTCCTCATCTTCACTTTCGGATACTTCAATCCCATAGTGGAATTCGTCCTTCTTTAGCTCTTTGAGATTGAAATCTGACACACTAGTTAGCACAACACAATTTTCTTCATCACTTTCCTCAGAGTCACTCCATTTTGCTGTCAGGGACTTGTTGTTCTTTTTCTCTGAGTTTTTGAGGGGTTTGCTCGGACAGTCAGCCTCAATATGTCCATACCCTTCACAGTTCCAGCATTGGACACCTTTTTTCATTTCTTTCTTCTCATCTTCATTCTGAGCAGGTTCCTTCCTTCTCCTTTTATTTTCTCCACCTCTTCTGAATTGTTTTCGTGAGGATGAGCTTTGCCCAGTTCTTGAGTCCATGTTCTTCAGGAGCTTTCCAAGGTTCTTGACTAGCATACTCAGTTGATCATCTGGAGCTGGCTTCTTAGCTTCTATTTCAGCCTTCAATCCAATATTCTTGTCCTTAGGAGTGAGATCTTCTTTAACCAGTTTCATCTCAAATTGTTTGAGGGATCCCATCAACTCTTCCAGCCTCATGAATCTGACATTTTGGGCTTCTTCAAAGGCCATCACTTTCATGTCAAATCTTGTGGGCAACGATCTGAGGACCTTCCTGATCAGCTTCTCTTCAGGAATAGGTTCACCAAGAGCATGAGCTTCATTTGCCAGATCACAAAGTTTTGCATTAAACTCAGTGACAGTCTCCTCTTCCAGCATTCTCAGATTCTCAAACTGTGTGGCAATAATCTGTAATCTTGACAGCTTTACTCTATCAGTTCCTTCATGTGCAGTTTGCAGCATTTCCCAAGCTTGTTTGGCCATATCACAATTTGATATCAACCTGAAATTGTTAGCATCAACTGCAGCAAAAATCGCATTCAGAGCCTTTGAATTACCAGTTGCTGCAGCTCCCTCTTCAGCAGTCCATTGTTCTTCAGGCTTTATCCGTGTGACTCCCTGTTCATCCATGGTGATTGGGGGAGACCACTGGACCACGATAGCTCTCCAGGTCTTCTCATCAATGGCCTTGAGAAAGGCTTTCATCCTAGCCTTCCAATATCCATAGTTGCTTTCTTCCAACAATGGAGGTCTGCTTGTGCTCTGTCCTTCCTTCATTGTGTCTTGGCTTCTTCAGAGACACTGTAGGATCTTTTACTCTGTGTGTTGAGCTCCCGCTCAGATACCAATTAAAATTCGTAGCGTCTTAGTCACACAGATTTGTGAACAAGCAGTTGCTGCAGCACACTCTTGTTCACTCGGAAATTGTCTCAGCAAACAATGAACAAGATAGAAGTTTGTTCACCCAGTTCGGCCAACTACCTACATCTGGAGAGGACTCTTCTCCAGTCCTCAATCCACTAAACACAGAGGTCTCCAAGTACACTCGGTTACAACTCCACGCAACCTATGCTACTCAACCTTGTGTGGATCACTGGACACAATCAGAACAGGCTCTGACTTGTGTCTGCACACCCTCTACAAATGTCAATCTAGGATAGCTACTGTCTCCTCGAAACTCAGCCTATTCTAAACTACACTCAACTCTGCAGGGTTGCTGCAGCATCTGCTGGAGCACACGGCTGATGCACAATTGTCCGCTTCGCTCCAAGGCCTTCTGCCGAGCCGATCGAACGATTCCACAAGCGCTGCACACTCTGGAATACTCCCCCTTGCTCAGTGACCTCCTGCCACTAGTGAGAACTGCCGCTTAGACACTGGACCGAGCCACACAGCCGTCAGTTCTTCCGCGGCCTTCCTTGATCAACCAACAAGCACCACTGCTCTGAATTGGCTTCCAGATCAAGCACGGATCAGACTACGCAAGTCCTGATCTCCTTCTGCTTCTGTCACCACAGCTCTGCGCTAACGCTCTGCTTTCGGATGATGATCGAAGAACTCGTCGCACACCAAAATTACTCTCTCTGAATTCTGCGTATGCACTCGTGTATCCCTCAGCTTCGATCCACCTTTCTGCTCTGACCTGTTCTCCCTTAAATAGCAATGCCAGCTTCAATCAAGAACAGAATTGAGCAATGTCCCACAAAGAATCAATTATCTCCTAATTTTTAGGAGATTAGATTTGTTTTGATCTCCAAAACAAATCTCCTTCTCTAGCTAGGAATTCCCCACTGGAATATTCTCCGCAGCACTTTAAAAGATTCTTCTGATGCTCTCCGCAGAGCTGCCAGGCCTTCTAGCCAATCGCCCAGGTTGCTGCTGCTATTCGGACAGATGCTGCAACAACTTGAATAAGCTCCTGCTATAGCATCCCCTGCTGTAGCTGCTCCTTGTTCACTTGTGCTGGTTTTGTCAAACACTGCTGATCGCGCGTCGTTGTACGCATCAAATTAATCCTTCCTCTTCCACTAGTACAGCGGTTAAGTCAGGGTCGATCTCCACAGGGAGCAAGCAGTTCAGTTTTAACCAGTGACCTACACTTACGAAAACTGGGGGTGTGAGTGATTGGGGTTGCGCTATGCGCGAGTAACAGCCGTAAACGCAGGAATTGCACTAGACGTGCGCAGGCAGTAGAGATTAAGTACTATGACTATGAGAAGTATCGGCGCAGACAATCCTCTATGAGTGTATCCCTTATCATTGACTCTAAACGTCTATAGCTTGATCTTACTTAAGTTAGTGTCCGGTCAAGGCTTCCTAACATGTGCGCATGTTCCGATCAAAGTTCATGTGCTATTAATTCTTGAACTAGACTAAACAACTACGAATCCGATCAAGGTAGTAATTGCCTATCCTAGCGCGTTACTCCTAGTTGGCACCGTCAGGCTATTCAACTAGTTTAACAAATAACAACAAGCAACAAGGGTAAGATTGCGGTTCAAGGCTTCCCCTACTCATGCAACTAGCTGCCAACAATGTGCACAGAATTAATATAAGCAAGCAGGCTATGCATTAAGCGCAAGTCTCAAAGGAAATACTCATAGATTCATGCCCAACCGATACTAAGCGTTTAGCTAGACATGCTAGTTGTAAACATCATAGAAACAGTAAATAATAACTAAGGTGTCCAAGAAAACAATAGCAAACAATGCGTGCAGGTTGCAGTCTTAGCTGGCGCAGTCGGCTAGCGCAGATCCTCTCAGCAAGCTCGTGTGTTTTCCAGCTCTGCTGCGCAGTGCCTCCTTGGTGTAGGAATTGCGAATATGTGATGATGATCAAACCCTAGCCTTCTTCTCTTCTTTATATACTGCTCAAGAGGCTCATCCTTGGCAACTTCCAAATCTGGTCGTGTCAGGATTTGGAAACATCACCATCTGCGCCTGGCGCACAGCATGTTGCTTAGCGCAATCGGTTAGAGCACCGTGGTCGACTCTGCCAATTCTTCTGTTTGCGCCGCTAGCTCCGCAGGCTGTGTGATGCGCGTCCTAAACGCTGTCTGTTAGTGCGTATCCGACTAAGGCCCTCGTTTTGCCCTGCAATACAAAAACACTGGAAACCAGTAATCTTGTACACAAAATAATGCAAACAAGCATAGGGTTATGATCTAAATAATGCGTATAAATAGGCTCTATCAACTGCCATACTGCATCATCACCTACCATTCCACCAGATATTCCACTTGATGTTCCACCCGATATCCTACATGATGAGGAGTTCCATTTGGCCGAACCGGCATGAGCTTAAATGGAAGGTATCGTCGAGCCAAAGATGTTAAACTAGCGCGCTTGCGAGAGGCAACCCGGTGTTTTATTTTAGAGTCTTAGTGTGAGTCTATTTAGTGTATAAGAGAGTCATTAGAGTCTTAGTTGTTTGAATAGCAATCTTTTGAGTTTTCCATCTCAGTGAGTTTGGCGCCTCCAGGCAACATTACCTTCCGCGCCAGCTTAACACTTTAGCAACTTAATGTATGCATGGGGCGCGCGGGCTAATGTCTTCTTGGGGCACCATCCACTCTTACTTTTTTTTTTCATTTTAGTCATGTTAGTTGCTTAATTCTTTTGTGAATCTTGCATGAGCTTCCTTGCCCTAGATTATACCATGAGGACACGGTTCGATTCAAGTGTGGGGTGGGAAGTTAGTATGCATCCTATGTTCATCATGTGTGCCTTTGTTAGCTTGCATTAGCTAGTAGTTAGAGCACGTTAGTTTTTTTTGGGATGTAGTTGTTGAGTTGTGCTGCTAATTTTTGAGATACATATCATGCGATGATGTTGCCGAGTTTATGAGTCAAATGCTGCTTTGTAAATGCTGATTTTATGAGATGATGCCTTCTCTTTGAAGTTTTGATATGTATGCTTTCCATGAATTCCGTGATGCTTGCGCTTTAATATTATATGTTCTTTTGAACTGAGATATTTCAGAATGTGGAGTTGATAGAAATGTCCTAAAGGGACTTGGCATTCATTTGGAGGTTCAAAGGATTAGTCGCGTAGCGCACTGTATTTGTGGAGGTTGGTGCTTCGAGTTATGAGGGGCGACATTGACTCCATCATTGCAGTGTTATGCAGTGGAGGGACGGGAAAACAAACCGTCCTATCTCTAGTCCGAGTAACCGGGAATGGGTGGGTAACCCCTATCCTGCCTAGCTTGGGCTGAAAGGGCAATGATGAGAAAGAGCGGGACGCGTTCCTTATGCTGCCATTCGAAGGCTATGATTGGAACGGTTCAAATTGGGAGCAAAGCTCAAAAAGGACAAGCAAGCATTTCGCATTGAAAGCTCGGAAAAAAAGAAATAAAATTCAGATTTTGCAAGATGCGAAAGAAAGGCAATCGAAAAAGAGCAAAGTCCAAAATCAAGAAATATGTCCTACAAGAAAAGAAGAAAAGGTTGATCCTCTCATAACTCGGATTCATCACGTGCCAAAGAAAGCAAATTCAGTTGTATGCGCGTGGCTATGAAGTTGAACCAAAGAGTGGAGTTAGGAGTCTAAAAAGGACTAACTCCTAGTCATCCATTAAATCCCATCTCAAGCTTAAAGGTAACATGTATCATCCTAGTTCTTGTTGATCAATATTTGAGAATGATTGTGAGCATGTATTGATTAACTGATTAGGGATGACTTCTCGAGTAATTTCAATGTTTATATCATGGCATGATAGGAAAGATTTGAGTGCTTGCGTATCTTGTTGTTGTTCGGGGACGAACAAGAATAAGTGTGGGGTAGTTTGATGGAGCGTATTTATACGCTCCATTAAGTTATTTATTCCCATAATTTCATTACATTTTGCGTGAATCGATTACTCTTTTGTAGTGTTTTCGTATCGCAGGTGTGTTCAAGATCGCATTGAATTTCATCGCATATTTGAAGCATTCATCCAAGGCCAAGTAGTCAACAGCAGTCAAAGTCAACAGCAGCAGTCAACTCTGCCGGTTCAATCAGAAATCAGATGTGATTCAATGCGGTTCATCCTGGTTCAACCCAAAAACCCTAAACCTAAAAGATGGACAAATTAGGAAAAGATTCATCTCACTTCACTTCAACTGGACTTCACTTGGACGGCACTATTCAGACGGCGGAGCTACAGTAGAACGGCAGAGGGAGAAGATTGAAGTTCGCAGGAATTCACTATTCGCGGCACTACAGTAATTACTGTTCATTACTGTTCCGGCCGGAAAACACTATTCACTCGGATTTTGTTTTAGTTCAGTTTTTGTTCTCTAACTTATTGTAGTGTAATGAACTCATCTTTATTGTATTCCATGGATAATATGAGTAGCTAAATCGTATTTTCAGTTTGGGGTTTATAATGCAACATTTGGTTTGAGGTCAATGAATACATGATTCGAGCTATTGATTTGCTGCACTTGTATGAATGAATGAATGCTTTGATTGTCAGTTTAGTGCAGCTTAGCGGTGAGCTATATTGATGTCAATTGTGTTATACTTGATTGGATTGCATTGTTGGGGAGAACCTAGCGGTAGAACCGATTTTGTGGTGTTAGTTGAGTAACTATTGCACTTGTTCGAAAACCTAGCTTTTAAGAATAGGTTGAATTTGATTGTCGACATATCTTTAGCGAGAATGTTGGACTAAGGCAGAATTCACTAGCTTATGCATGTATTCGATCGGTGATAACTAGTTGCATTGTATTCCCCGAACTGATTTTCTCTGATTTGATATCCTCAGTTTAGTCCATTTTTCTGTGACTTTCATTGGAACTCTATTCTACTTGCTCTCTTTGGGTTCGACCCTGCTTACCGCTTGCTAGTGTGTCAACAGGAGTTACAAATACAAATTTGAGGCGCATGACGACGCGCTGTCAGATTTGCAGCGTCACAAAGCCCACAAGCTTTAACTCCACTCACTTGCCCAACCATAAGCTTCTGCACCATCTGCTTAAGCTCCTTAATTTCAGTGGCCATATGATTTGCATTGGAATCCATTTGCGAGACGTTCCTTGCTCTCCCGGTATCATCTCTGAATCTGGCACTCTCGACGTTTTCATTGATCAGCTCCCGCACCACAGCAGGTGTTAAATTCAGAACTGTTCCTCTAGCTGCTGCATCTAACAACATTCTCTCAAAGGGCCTCAATCCATCCAATAGATATTCCACGAGCATCTCCTCTCTCATATTCAAATTACAACAGCTGTGTTCCAAGGCTCTAAATCTTTCCAAATATTCATACATTGACTCACTTGGGCCTTGTTTTATATTGGACAGCTCTCTCCTTACTTGGGCAGCCTTGGCAGGGGGATAATACTTGTCAAGAAACTTCCTTTGCATTTGCTCCCATGATCTGATACTTTCTGAAGGAAAAGAGAGAAACCAAGTTTTTGCAAGGTCAGTCAAACTTAATGGAAACACTTTTAAATTGAACCTCTCTTCGGTGGCAGCATATGGCCTTAAATTCCGACATATCCCATTGAATTCTTGTAAGTGCCTCGATGCAACTTCTCCTGGGAGCCCTCCAAATTTGGGAAGATGATGGATCACTGCTGTTTTCACTTCAAAGTCATCTTCATCTTGATCATTGTTTATACACCACGATTGGTTGTTGAAGGTTGGAGCCGATAGCTCTCTAAGTGTAGGTGGTCTGTTCCTTCTTTGTTGAGGATGTGGTGCTGCATATTGTTGTTGTTGCTGTTGAGGAGGAGGTGCATAGACATAATCGTCTTGTTCCTCCCTCCTATCTCCTTTATTGTAACGAGCTGCTCTCTGTCTTTGATTAAAGACTCTCTCAGGCTCATCATAAAAGGGGGGTCTTGCAGGGTTGTTGATGGGATCAGGTTCGTTGTTGGCATGGACACTTCCATGGGATGGCAAAGACAAACTACCAAACGATGCAAAAGCACAAAATGCAAAATTTAAAAAAACTAAACAATTCAAAAAGAAAATGTAAACGATCTCAGATGGCTAAAAAACCTCACAGCTCACAATACGCATGGTGAGTCTTGACCGGGTGCCCGTTCCGCTCAGAAAAAGGTCTCCGATCTTCAATCGGACTCCGGTGACACTATTCACACCCTTGGCCTGACGCACTATTCATCAGGGTTTAGAATTTGTTTTTCTTTAAATCTGTACCACAGCAAGCAAAACCAAGAAAAATAGAAAAGACAGTTTAGAACTCAAAACTGAATGTTGCCCTCCCGGCAACAGCGCCAAAATTTGACAGCGCGTCGTCGTGCGCCTCAAATTTGTATTTGTAACTCCTGTTAACACACTAGCAAGCGGTAAGCAGGGTCGAACCCAAAGAGAGCAAGTAAGATAGAGTTCTAATGAAAGTCACAGAAAAAGGAACAAACTGTGGATATCAATTCAGAGAAAATCAGTTCGGGGAATACAATGCAACTAGTTATCATCGATCAGATACATGCATAAACTAATGAATTCTGCCTCAGTCCAACATTCATGCTAAAGATATGTCGCAATAATATTCTACATATTCTTAACCGCTAGGCTTTCGAACAAGTTCAATAGTTACCCGACTCAGACCACAAATTAGTTCCACCGCTAAGCTTAACTAATTATGCATTCCAGTCAAGTATAACACAATTGATATCAAATTAGCTCACCGCTAAGCTGCACTAAATTGACAATCAACGCATTCAGTTCGTACATACAAGGGCAATAAAATCACTAGCTCAAACATTCGTTCATTGATCTCAAACCATTGTCGCATTATAAATCCCCAAACTGAAATATTGATTTAGCTACTCATATTATCCATGGAATACAATAAAACTGAGTTCATTACACTACAATAAGTTAAAGAACAAGAACTGAACCAAAAAAAATCCGGCCATGAACAGTGTTCCGGCGTGATCAGTAACATTAACAGTGAATAGTGAACAGTACGTGAACAATAAAATGAACAGTAAATGAACAGTAACCAGAGTGAATAGTGAATTCCGACGACTTCTCTCTCAAGCTCTTCAATCTTCTCCTCCACTCCGTCAGTCCTGTAGCATGAATAGTGCGTGAATAGTGAGAGGATTCTTTTCCTCTTTTGTCCATCTTTTAGGTTTAGGGTTTTTGGGGTTGAACCAGAATGAACCACATTGAACCACATCTGCTCGAACCGGATCTGATTTCTGATTGAACTAGCATAGTTGACTGCTGTTGACTTTGACTGCTGTTGACTTCTTGATCTTGGATGAATGCTTCAAACATGTGATAAAATCCAATGCGATCTTGAACACACCTGCGATACGAAAACACTACAAAAGAGTAATCGATTCACGCAAAATGTAATAAAACTATGGGAATAAATAACTCAATGGAGCGTATAAATACGCTTCATCACTCATCGGATAGACGACGTCCTTGCTAGACGTGCCAATGTTGCGGCTGGTATCGGTGAGGAGGCCAACCCGTTCGGAGTTGCTCGGCAGGACCGTCGTTGGGAGTCCGGTTTTAAGATTGACATTCCAGAGGAGTTCATCGATTGGCTTGCTCAGGTTGAGGAGATTTTGGACTTCAAGGACGTTCCGGAGGACAGTCGTGTTTCACTGGTTGGTATCAGATTGCAGGGTCGCGCACAGGCTTGATGGCAGCAGTTTAAAAAGACTCGTGCTCGGGCTGGGAAGGATAAGATCTCCTGATGGGAGAAGTTCAAGAAGGACATCAGACCTGCGTTTCTTCCTTTAACTTTGGAAGGGAGTTGGACCAACATTTTCAGAATTTGCGGCAAAGTTCTTCTTCAGTGGACGAGTACACCACTGATTTTTATCAGATGTTGTCTCGTATTGATCTCAATGAATCCCCTGTTTAGTTGGTTTTGTGCTATGTTGGTGGCTTGCGTATTCAGTTGTAGGACGTGCTGAATATGTTTGATCCGATTGTCTGTGTCCGAGGCTCACCAGCGTGCGTCCCAGACAGAGAAGCAGTTGCTGAGGTGTTCGAATACTGGGTTACAACAAACTCCAATTTTAGCAGTTAACCCTTCGATTACCCGTCCTTTTGAGTCATCCCCACCAGTTCGAAGTCAAGCGATGGCTGCCCAAGGACGTGGCAATGAAGGCTTTTGGTGTTTCAGTTGTGGTGAAACCGGTCATAGAGCTTCAAAGTGCCGCAAGGCATCCTCGGGTTCGCGCAGCCTTTTCACAACTGATGCGAACGATGCTGATGTTTCCTTCTAAGAGGGTCCCCCTTTTTTCGATGATTATGGGGATGATACGGAAGAGATTGAGGAGGTAACAGGCGATGTTGGACCTATTTTGATGTTGAGGCGTACTTTCCTTACCCCTCGCGCTCCTGAGCAGTCCGAGTGGCTGCGGAATAACCTTTTCCAATCGACTTGCACGATCGGGGCAAAGGTCTGCACTTTCATCATTGATGCGGGGAGTTGCGAGAACATGATTTCAGAGGTTGCGGTGTCGAAGTTGGGGCTGTCCATAGAGAGTCATCCGAAGCCATACAAGCTTGTGTGGCTTAGTAAATGTACTGATGTCACAGTTTCTAAGCGTGTGTTAGTGTCTTTCTCGATCGGCCTAACTTATTGCGATGATATATTTTGTGATGTGGTTCCTATGGATGCTTATCATTTGTTGCCCGGTCTTCCTTGGAAATATGATCGCGCTGTCACTCATGATGGGTGTGCCAACACGTACTCTTTCTTGTTTCGCGGCAAGAAAATTGTACTTGTTCCGGCGAAGCATAGGGTTGTTGCGAATTCTCCAACTGCCCTTCTATCTCGAGCCCCTTTTCAGGCAGCCATGGAGGAGTCTGGTATGGTTTTTATTATATTTTGTGGCACGCTTGGTACTGATGGTGCTGCTGCCCCTACCGACAGAATTTAGTCACTTTTGCAGGAGTTTGCTGATGTGTTTCCAAAGTCGCTACCATCCAAACTTCCACCTTTACGTGATATTTAGCATCAGATTGATCTGGTTCCGGGTGCTACCCTACCAAAAAGACCCCATTACCGTATGAGTCGGAAGGAACATGAGGAGTTGCTGAGACAGATCGAGGAGCCGCTGTTCAAAGGTCACATTCGGGAAAGCCTCATTCCTTGCGCCGTTCCTGCCCTTCTTAACCCTAAGAAGGATGGCACTTGGCGAATGTGCGTGGATAGTCGCGCGATCAACAAGATTACGGTGCGTTATCAATTTCCTATTCCTCGCCTTGATGACTTGTTGGATCAGTTGAGCGGTGCTTGTCTGTTTAGCAAGCTGGATTTGAAGAGTGGTTACCATCATATTCGTATTTGGCCGGGGGATGAGTGGAAGACGATGTTTAAGACACGCGAGGGCATATACGAGTGGCTGGTGATGCAATTTGGCCTCTCTAATGCACCTAACACTTTTATGCACATCATGAATCAGGCTTTGCGCCCCTTTATTGGCAAATTCGTGGTTGTTTACTTTGATGATATCCTGATTTATAGTGCTAACCCTACTGTGCATTTAGATCACTTGCGAGAAGTGTTGTTGGTGTTCTATGCTGCCACTGTAAAGTGTACTTTCTTAACTAATTCTGTGAACTTTTTCGGTTATGTGGTGTCTCGAAATGGGCTTCAAGCAGATCCGAATAAGGTTGTAGCAATTGAGCATCGGCCCCAACCGAATTCCATCACCGAGGCACGGAGCTTTC
The DNA here is from genome assembly GCA_963678935.1 of Umbilicus rupestris. Taxonomy (NCBI): domain Eukaryota; kingdom Viridiplantae; phylum Streptophyta; class Magnoliopsida; order Saxifragales; family Crassulaceae; genus Umbilicus; species Umbilicus rupestris. Next base: position 3,853,373 of record OY787618.1, on the reverse strand, counting down.
ATGGATTGGCGTCCTTTTATCGCCGCTTTATTCCTCATTTCAGTGGGATTATGGCACCAATCACGGACTGCATGAAGGGCAGCAAATTCACTTGGACAGACGATGCAGAGGCAGCTTTCGTGGAGGTTAAGCAACTCTTAACTTCAGCCACGATCTTGGTGCTCCCGGATTTTTCTCAGCCTTTCGAGCTTCATTGTGTTGCGTCTAAGACGGGTATCAGCGCTGTCCTTAGTCAGTCGGGCAGACCTATTGCGTACTTTAGCGAGAAACTTCCGGGTGCTAAGTTGCGGTTCAACACTTATGATATGGAGTTCTATGCTATTGTTCAGGCAGTTAAGCAAGCATTGGCATCACTATTTGTTTCAGTGTGAGTTCGTGTTGTATACAAACCACAACTCTTTGAGGCATCTTAACAGCAGACAAGGTTTAGCATAGGCATGCGTCGTGGCTTTCATACCTACAGCAGGATACCTTCGTGATAAAGCACAAGGCAGGGGTGCCAATAGAGTGGCTGATACGTTGAGTCGATGACATAGTTTCCTTGCTAAATTGCTAGTTGTGGTACCTCGTTTTGAGTCGTTTGTGGACTTATATGTTGCTTACCCTTTTCTTTCTCAGATCATGACCCAGATTCAGCAAGGCGAGGCTTTCTCTAAGTTCGTAGTGGAGGATGGATTTCTATTTCGTGGCGTTCAGTTGTGCATTCCATATTGCAGCTTGCGCCTCCATTTGATTCAGGAGTTGCAGCTCCTTGTGGCATCTTACTATTGGTCGTCCTTGCGCAAGGAAGTGGGCATATTTGTTCACCGTTGTCGCGTATGCCAATTAGCAAAGGGAGCAGCAACCAACGCGGGGCTCTACATGTCGCTGCCCATTTCGACTCAGCCTTGGTCAGGTATTAGCATGGATTTCGTTCTTGGTCTTCCCCGTACTCAACGTGTTCGGATTCAATTTATGTGGTGGTTGATCGATGCTCGAAGATGGTGCATTTCATTCCGTGCAAGCGTACCGCGGACGCAGTCCATGTTGCACTTTTATTCTTTCAGGAGGTCTACCGCCTTCATGGACTACCAGCATTTATTGTGTCAGACAGGGACACTAGATTTGTGAGTCACTTTTGGCGCAGCTTGTGGTGTATGGTGAACACACGACGGAACTTCAGCAGCGCCTACCACCCACAAACTGATGAGCAGACGGAGGTGGTGAACAGATAATTTGAAAAGTTGTTGCGCAGCTTAGTGGAGGATCACCTGAAGTCTTGGGATCAGAAGCTGCCTCAGGCCAAGTTCGCCCACAACCATGCGGTCAATCGGAGCACTGGATTCAGTCCATTTCAGGTGGTGTATGGAGTTGTGCCTAGAGGGCCTTTGGACTTGCTTGCATTTCCTAGCAAAGTGCGGCCATATGGGACTTCCGAGGAGCTTGTTGAGCAGCTTACTCAGACTCACCAGCGGACATGTGATAATCTTATTGTTGCCACATCTAAGTACAAAGCCCACGCTGAGTTGAAGCGATGTGATGTGGAGTTCGACGTCGGTGATTTCGTCTGAGCCATCCTCACAAAGGTTCGCTACCCGGCCCATGAGTATAGCAAAACTTGCAGCATGCAAGATTGGTCCCGTTGAGATCGTAGAAAAGATAAACCATAATGCATATCCCCTCCGCTTGCCCAGCCATGTTCACACTTGTGATGTGTTCAATGTCAAGCATTTGATCTCGTTTTGCGGAGATTCTTCTCTACTCTGGAGAGGATGATGTAGAGCGATTGGCACTTCAGTATGCAGAAAAACGTGATCATCCTAAGGTGTCATCTAGCGGGAATGGTGCACGTTAACGGGAGCGTCTCAGGGTCCAATTGGGTCGTGTAATACCTCGTTTCGAAAAGAACGACGACACAGTTCGGACTCACCAGCTTTGCTCGTGATGTATGGGCTTCTGGGTCTATCCGGAGTGTTTTACTATTTATTTATAATTTTTAATGTTTTTATGATAGTTTTAGATAGGTTTCCTTATTTTTAATTTAGATTCGATTAGATTTAAATATTTTGTTTCCTAAATTGTAGGTTCTGTTTACTATATAAGCAGAGCCAGGGAAGTAGGAAGTCAGTCTTTTGGAATTAATAAAATTTACAGTTTTCTCTATTCTGTTTGTAATTCTTGCCTAGGGTTTTCGAATTCAAAGATTATCATCCGTTTGGCCACACGCGCTGCATCACAACCTCCTGGCACAATTGGCAGTTTGGCACTAGTACGAGCTGATGTGTAATAGAAGAATCATGAATTTTTTTATTAGAAATGCCTTGTTTTTAAAAATCAATATCTCAAATGCTCTATATTTCAAAAACGTTTCTCAAATGCTCAATTTCTTTTTTAATGTCTGGCTTAACAAGCCCGAATTGCCAAAAAATGCTACAAGCCGGTCTTGTCAAGATCGAAATGTTCAGAAATCGAGATAGACGCCACGTGCGATCCAGTCAACACAAATAATGAGTTTTTTCTTAGCAAGACCGAACTAGTGCAGATAATAAATCTATCGAATTCTTTCTTCTCTCACGCAAATTCGACAGAGCAAACCTTGAACCTCTTTTCCTATTCGTTCTAAATCTACGACGTATAGGCTTGTACGAGATGGGAGGAAGATTCTAAGGTGATTTTGAGGTAAGTTTTTGGAAGAATTTTTTATTTGAAGTTGTAATGGTGTGTGTAGGGTTGAGGATATAGAAATGATGAATTAGGGTATAAATTGATATGTTATGGTTGAAATTAGAGTGTATGGATATATGATAACATGGGTTTAGTAGGTAATTACTTGAAATTAGTTAGATATGTTGAGAATCATAGGTTAATTGAGGTATGCTTAGGCATTTTAGGGTTACAAAAATTAGAGGACAAATTGGTTTGAGTAGGAAATTTATTTGTGGAAAAATATAGAAAAACTTTGGATTAGAAATTGGTAGGAAAGTATTCTGATTGAATAGGCCAAATTGGTGTGATTTCGACAAATTTAATATATTTTATCTTTTGATGCCATTAACATGTAATTATTTTTACAGATGGGTCTAGATGACATTGTTACGCCTGGACCGATTGATTGGTCGATTCTGCCCTAACAACCTACTCACCGTTTACAAGAATTCTGGGTAGATCCGGTTAGATTAAAATTATATTTTTCACCAAATCATGTTACATACCATTTATTGAAATATAAAGAGCTTAACAATTAACTTTTGTATATGTATTGCAGGCTGGAAAAACTATAAAAATGGTTCATCATACGATGTGGGATATGGATCTTAGGATAGTAACATATATAGCAAGAGCAGGCTTTTATCCTTGGACTCAACTCCGAAATGTGGAAGTTGATTGGGCCCTGCTCACCGCCCTGATCGAACGGTGGAGGCAAGAGACGCACATGTTTCACATGAGGATGGGAGAGTGCACTATCACTCTTCAAGACGTGGGTCTTCTTATAGGATTGCCTATAGAGGGAGAGGCCGTTACCGGGAAAGAGGACCATGATTGGGAAAATCTATGCATACATCTGCTTGGGGCTTATCCGGATTGTCCTAGGTCCCTAACTCTGGCAAGACGAAAGTGGTTCTTAAATAACTGAGAGCGATACCCGATAACGCTAAGGAAAGTCCTCCAGCAACATGCGAGGGCGTACCTTATGTGCATGTTGGGGTCTTCATTGATGCGCTACTTGACCGGAGATAAGGTATCTCTACATTATCTTCCTTTATTGGCTAACTCGAATGGAGCGAGGATGTATAGCTGGGGAAGCGCAGTCCTAGGATTCTTATACAAGCAGATGTGTAATGTGGCTCGAGAGGGGCATTAACAAATGGGTGGTTGTATTATACTACTACAACTCTGGAGTTAGGAAAGAAAGTTATTGGGCTACCCAAAGGATTTAGTAAGACTTTCGAGCCGCTGGAAGCTGAAATTGACCCGGACTTGAGAGGAGCTTGGTCCTACACATAAGTAATTCTCAAATTTATTTTGTAGCAATACTTATACGTGAGGCTTACTAATAATATTTATGAGTTGCGCAGAAAATGATATGGACCCAGGTCGTATATAGAAACACCCTATGGATCTTTGTTGTTCTACCGAGATCAGTTTGTTCGCATGGGACATGGGGATTTTGTTTGGAGGCCATACAAGGAAGATGTATTCCCATTGTTGAACCCGGCATGCCTCAAAGGGCAAATGAGTTAGTTATCTGAGGTGTCATTGATGTGCTTCTACATTGTCAAATAGTGTCATCCTTCGAGATTCATGCCCCAATTTGGTTGGAAATAAGGTATTCCATCGGCACCACGCGGTTGTACCAACCCTAAACATGGACTTCATAGGAAGAAACGAGTGGATTGGTTGGTAGAATTGCGACAGTATATCGAAATGTGGAGAGGACGCGCCGAGCAAATGGTGGAGGGAGAGTTACAAGACGATGTGGTTGCCCCGACACCCAAATATCGCCTGTGGTACAGCAATACAACACGTCGCTTCATACAGCCCCAATTTGATGGGTCCCAATCGCCCCACTGCATCGAGTGTCGCCCGTGGCACCACAATACAACACGTGCATCGTGCTCGTACATCAGCGGAGATGTTCTTCAACATCGACAATCTTTTAGCTCGGGTTGGTGCTCACAGTGTATTTCATTAAGCAGTGGAGGAGTTGCATAGACTTGGAGATTTTGATGTTGTGGGTGTAGGCCCTTCACTGATTCAGTTTGAATCTGGTAATCTTAAATCCCATTATTTTTATTTAAAATTAGATTCCCACGCGTTGGTCATTATTTACCTGTAATGTGGTTGCAGGCGCTAACGACTAAGGCAATGAAGACGATGAGAATATCTACGTGACAAACCTTTAGTCTCATGTTGATCAAGGCCCAAAAGAGGCAGGCTTGTCACAACCGCTGGAAAGAAGATTGCCGCGTGATAAAAGGGCTCCCAGGCGGTTTTCATTTGGTGCATTTTGTCGACATTGAACACATGTTATGATATCATAAAGACATATGATTTGCCATGAACATGTTGTCTCTCCTTTCCGAAAATGGAGAACCGAGTGTCTGACTCCTTTGTTAGATATTCAACACGGTGCAACAGTGAATATTTCTGGACTGCATATATTGCATCGGCTTTCTGGACTGAATAATCCAACACATATTGGCTCGAACTGTCCAAAGTTTCTACCGAAATACTCATCGATTGGTTCATTATCATCCCATGCCGAGACATCACTGAAGGCTGGAATATCCCATATGTGTTCTGGTTCAGGGACCATGTTAGTCTAGAATCCATCTCAGTCCGGTCGAACTCCTCCGTTATGGGCATATCAAGTGTGTCCAGCGTCGACATAAACATCGGGTCTGAATCTATATTTTCTATCTCTGTTTAAATTTTCCTACAGAATAAAAATTAAACATTTTACTCTAATGAACCAACACTTACATTAAAACATTATGAGATACGTCAATTATCTCTAGCATATAACATAGAACCTTACATCTAAAATCTATTCCCTTTACCCTCAACAATTGCCCGAAATGCACTGCTCACCATAGATCCAATTAGTTGGAGAGAAGAAGATGAGGGTGGGAGAGGAGGAGAGGAAGAAAGAGGACGACAGATTTATTATCTGCACGAGTTCTGTCTTACTAAGACCGAACTCTTTATTTGTACTGATTGGATAGCAAGTGGCGTCCTTTATTGTAGTTTTAAATGAGATCAGTCTTGTTAACACCAATCTCGTTCGATTTCTGAACATTGTCTTGCCAAGACTGACTTGCAGCAATATTTTGCAGATTGGGCTTGTTAAGCCCGGTATTAAAAAGAAATGGGGCAATGGGAATGCCATAGAGACGTCGGTGAGGAAGAAGAACAAGGAAATCATCACAAGCAGGTACCACTAGTCCCCTCACCTAGTGAGGACCGGTTACGTCTTTTACAGGACTTTAAATTAGGCCTTTACGGGAAGTAATCTGATTTATTTTTACATTTGATATCTTTGTAGAGTAGAAATTTCATAACAAGAAATAAGGGGAAGAAAAGAAATCTTAACCCTAGGATGCCAAGGCATCGCCTAGCAAGTTTGCCAATTTTGGGTGACCCCTGAAGCTTAGGCGTCATCGCACATTGTGCCCCATTTCTTAGGCGACGCCTCGTTCAAATTAGCAACGGCTAGTTGAGGCGTCGCCTTAGAAGTCTTTCAGCCGACAGCTCGGTCGAGGAGGCGCCTTGACCGTTGGCAATAACTAGTTGAGGTGATGCCTTAAACACTTTTCCGAGCAATGCCTCAACAAGTAGGCGCCTTGGCAATGGCTAGTTGAGGCTACGCCTCATTCTTGAAAAACAAATCTAAAGCAACGGCTATAAATACCAGATCCCAAAATCTTCATTTTTGACACCTTCTCTCCCCTCTCACTCACCACATAAACATCCTTAGACTCTCCCAGAGCATGGTTGCCACCAACCCTTCTAGCCTAGCATTTCCCAACACACTAGCGAGAAACACCAGACGGCCTACCAAGCCTTACAAAGGGAGGGAAAACTGCAAGCATCATGACCTTGCCTCATAATCCGACCACCTAAGCCCTCGGGGATCCACGAAGCGGTCGGCCATTGCTAAAACACCGTGGGACTAGGAGTGTTCATTGACTACGATTGGTTGACGATCCCACGACTCGTCCTGAAGTTCCTCACATCACTGGAAGTTGTCGAGGAGGGGGAACCATTATAGGTTGGAAGTTCCATCTTAGAAATCGCATTTAGAGGTTGACTACAACAGAGACCAGCCACCACCTCCAAGTCCTAGATGGAGGACAGAGGCGAGTATGCAGTGTAGCACTGCAAGGGAAAGCTTGGACAAAGATCATTGGGTTGGACCTAATCTTACCCCAGGAATCGTGTCTTCCCACTGACGGCACGTCGTTGTGTAAGCAGCAACCCAGGAGAGATTAATCAGTGATAAAATCCTACTAATAGTTGTCACGATAAGAAGGGGGTAGTAGGAATAATGTTTTGTTGTCAAATTCAGAGAAAAGTCAGTTCAGGGATATGCATTGCAACTGGTAATCATCGATTGTAACATGCATCAACGAGTAAACTACCGTTCCTAGTCTAAAAATCCCGCTAGGGTAATGCCGACTCTAGTGTTCTACCTAATCTCAACCGCTAGGTTCTCGAATAGGTTTAACGATTACTCGATTAACGATACCGATTAGGTTACACCGCTAGGCTTAGCTAATAGGGAAGTCAATCCAATATCATGCAATAGACGTCAACTCAGTTTCACCGCTAGGATACGCTAACTTGATAATCAGAGCGTGCAATTCAAACGAAGAACAGGAATTTACTAAATTAAATTACGAAACATAAATATCTCAAACCGTACGTTGCAACACAAAATCCTCAAACTGAAATTAAGGTTTTAGCTACTACGAGTCATCTAAAACCATGTAAATAAACTGAGCTTAGGAATAATACTGAAACAATGAATAGTAATCTACGTGAATAGTAATTCTGGCTCGTAAATAGTACTCTGCCTGAATAGTAATTCTGGCTCGTAAACAATGTAAATCCGTGCGTAGTTGCCGCTTCTCTGAATTCGTCTTCTGAATTTTCGTGCTGAAGATTCTCCTCTCCTTGGTGTTAAAAGTCTGTATTTATAGGTACGGGAGACTTCTAAATCTTGAAAACTTCTAAATCTGATTTTGGGCTGTGGGCAATGCTGACGTCATCAATTGCATTCCGCTCTGGATGAAGACATTAGTCGCGCGCCTCATTAAGACATTATACGTGCGCTCGAAGAAGACATTAACTCAGCTAAAGTGTGCTTCCGGCGCGGTAGTGTCTGCAGTGTCAGAAACTCGCTTGTTTGACCCTTTAGACCTCCGAATCTCGTCTGGACGTACACCAAAGAAATGTAGCCCCTTGAGTTAGCTTTTCAAGAAGGTATAACACGCTTTAATCGGATTAGAATCATGCGCTCGGCGAGCCTTTGACTACGAATAGGTCAATCTGCCCAGATTTGCTGTATATCCATCCAAATGCGCAATAAAGTTTTAAGCGGTCTTGGTACACCTGCGATGCGAAATACTATAAAAAAGTAATCTATCACACGCAAAATATGATTAAACACTGGGAATAAACAACTTGATGGATCGTATAAATACGCTCCATCAAACTACCCCACACTTAAACTTGTTCGTCCCGAACAAGAACAAAGACAAGACTCGCAATACTCAAATCACTTCTAATATGTCAATGACTTAACACTGAATTTACTCGAGATGTCCTCACTAATCAGTTCATCAATATATACTCACACTCATTCTTCAATGAAGATCAGCGAGAAACTGCAATGATACATGTTACCTGAGATGTTGAGATGTAATGACAATGGATGAATGGGAGATAGTCCTCTTTAGACTCCTGACTCCACTCTTTAGCTCAAGGTCATAGTCATGCGCATACGCTGAGTTTGCTTTCTCTGGCATGTGAGAAATCCAAATCATGAAGAACTCAACTTTTTCATTCTTCTTCTTTTGGAGAACGGCTTTTGAACTTTCTTGTTTTGTTTAGTCCGAAGACTTCACTCAACTCGATTGTATTTCTAATTTTTTCTTTCACATCTCTTTGAATTTTCCCTTTTTGAGCTTTGCTCTCCAATGTGAAATGCTTGCCCTTTTTTTTTTTGAACCGTTCCAATCATCGCCTTCGAATAACAGCATATGGAGCGCGTCCCGCTCTTTCTCATCATTATCCTTTCAGCGCGAGGCAAGATAGGGGTTACCCACCCATTCCCGATTACTAGAACTAGAGGTAGGACGGTTTGTTTTCCCGTCCCACCATTGCATAAACGTTGCAATGATGGAGTGAAAGCCTCGCCCCTCATAACTCGAAGCGCCAACCTCCACAAACTCCGCGCGCTACGCGACTAATCCCTTGAACCTTTGAATGTTTGTCAAGTCCCTCTAGGAAATTTTCTATCAACTCCACATCTTGTAATATCTCAACTCAAAGGAACATATAACATCAAGTCACTAGCATCACAAAATTGTAGAAATCATGTAAAGCATATGATGATGCAGTATGGCAGTGTTTGACAAAACCAGCACACGTGGACAAGATACTGCTATAGCAGGAGTCTAGCAGCATATCTGAACAAGATCAGTGAACAAGATGCTGCTATAGCAGGAGTCCGGCTTTCGTGAACAAGACCAGTGAACAAGGAGCAGCTATAGCAGGAGCTTGTTCAGAAGAGCTGTAGCGTCTGTCCGAGCAGCAGCAACCTGGGTCTTTAGAAAGAGGGCGTGATAGTCCTTCTAAGAGCATCAGAGGAGTTTCTAAGTTGCTGCAGAGAATATTCTAGTGGAGATTCCTAGGAAGAAGAAGATTTGATTGTGGGAGATCTGAATCTCAAATCAAATCTAATCTCCTAATAATTAGGAGATATTGATATTACTAGGGAAATTGCTAAATCCTGATAATGATGCAAGTGGGTGCTCCTATATAAAGAAGACCCTTCAGAGCAAGGAAGCGGATCGAAGAAGAGCGCAGAGAGCGAGAACACACATAGAATTCTAAGAGAGTATTTTTGGTGTGCGAAGAGAACTTCGATCTTCACCGAGAGCAGAGCGTGAGCGCAGAGCTGTGGTGACAGAAGCAGAAGGCGATCAGGACTTGTGTAGTCTGATCCAAGCTTGATCTGGAAGCCAATTCAGAGCAGAGAGTGCTTGTTGGTTGATCAAGGGCAGCCGTGGAAGAACTGACGAGTGAGTGACTCGACCGAGTGTCTGGGCGACAGTGCTCGCTAGTGACAGGAGGTCACTGAGTGAGGGAGAGTGTTCCAGAGTGTGCAGCGCTCGTGGAATCATTCGAACGGCTCAGTGGAAGGCTTCGGAGCGACGCTGACAGTTTGTGCATCAGCTGTATGCTACAGCAACCCTGCAGAATCTGAGTATTGTTTAGAATAAGCTAACTTCGAGATAACTGTAGCTATTCTAGATAGATATCAGTAGAGGGTGTGCAGACACAGGTCAGAGCCTGTTCTGATTGTGTTCGAGGATCCACCTAAGGTTGAGTAGCATAGGTTGCGTGGAGTTGTAACCGTGTGTACTTGGAGACCTTTGAGATTAGTGGATTGAGGACTGAGAATAGTCCTCCCCAGACGTAGGAAATTGGCCGAACTGGGTGAACAAACATCTTCCCTTATTCATTCTTGCTGAAGCAGTTTACTGGTGAACAGGAGTGTGCTGTAGCAACTGTTTGTTCACAAATCTGTTTATCAGAGGCGCTGCGAATTTCAATTGGTATCAGAGCGGGAGCTCGACACACAGAGTAAAAGATCCTACATCGCCTCTGAAGAAGACAAGGAAAAATGAAGAAAGGAGAGAGCACGAGCAGACCTCCATTGTTGGAAGAAAGCAACTATGGATATCGGAAGGCTAGGATGAAGGCCTTTCTCAAAGCAATTGATGAGAAGACCTGGAGAGCAATCGTGGTCCAGTAGTCTCCTCCAATTACTATGGATAAACAAGGAGTTACACGGGTAAAACCTGAAGAACAATGGACTGCTAAAGAGGGAGCTGCAGCAACTGGTAATTCAAAGGCTCTGAATGCTATTTTTGCTGCAGTTGATGCTAACAATTTCAAGCTGATATCAAACTGTGATATGGCCAAGCAAGCTTGGGAAATCTTACAAATTGCCCATGAAGGAACTGATAAAGTAAGGATGTCGAGATTACAGATTATTGCCACTCAGTTTGAGAATCTGAGAATGCTAGAAGAGGAGAAGATCACTGAGTTCAATGCAAAACTATGTGACCTGTCAAATGAAGCCCATGCTCTTGGAGAACCTATCCCTGAAGAGAAGCTGATTAGGAAGGTCCTCAGATCGTTGCCCACAAAATTTGACATGAAACTAACGGCAATTGAAGAAGCTCAAAATGTCAGACTCATGAGGCTGGAAGAATTGGTTGGATCCCTCAAAAAATTTGAGATGAAGCTGGTTAAAGAAGAGCCCACTCTTAAAGAGAATATAGGACTGAATGCAGAAACAGAAGTGAAGAAGCCAGCTCCAGATGACCACCTGAGTCTGCTAGTAAAGAACCTCGGGAAGCTTTTAAAAAATATGGAGTCAAGATCTGGACAAAGCTCATTCTCACAAAGGCCATCTAGAAGAGGTGGAGGAAATCAAAGGCGAGGGAAGGAATCTGCTCAAAATGATGATGAGAAGAGAGACAGAAGAAAAGGCATGCAGTGTTAGAACTGTGAAGGATATGGCCATCGACAAGTCGATTGTACCAGCAAATCTATGAAGAAGGCTGACCAGAAAAGTGCTTTCTCTGCCAGCAGAAGTGAAGACGAGACAGATCTGAGTAAAGATGAATGCAACATGGTCAGATACAGATCAGTTAGGAAAGGCAGAAAAATACAAGGAAGGGTGAATCAGTTGCTGCTACAGCAACCCCTGTATCACCATGTCAAGAAGCTGTTGAAGTATAAAGGATGCTATAGCTGCGGGCACAAAGGTCACATTAAGAGGAACTGTCTTTCAGCATACACCAGGAAGGGTTCAGCCGGGGAACCAACCAAGCAGGAATATGAGAAAACTCAGCATCTCGCACTTGTCAGCACAGCCAGTTCCTCGAATAAAGTAGGCTGGTACTTTGACAGTGGTTGCTCGGGGCATATGACGGGAGAAAGATCTTTCTTGGAGAACATAACTCCTTGCTTGGAACAATGGGTAAAGTTTGGAAATGGCCTGAGGGGAAGAGTTCTAGGTAAAGGAACACTAGCAGTTGAAGGAATGCCCAAACTAAACAATGTCATGCTGTTGGAAGGACTAAAGGCGAATGTCATAAGCATTAGCCAGCTGTGTGATGGCACTCAACAGGTAAGGTTTACGAAAGATTCATGCAAAGTCTTCAACAAAACTGGAGAATGTATAATGGAGGGGGCCAGATCAAAAAGCAACTGCTATCTTCTCAAAGTGGGCACAAACTCTCTTTCACCAAGATGCATGCTGACTAATGCTGAGGAAATGAATCTCTGGCACAGAAGGATAGGTCATGTCAACCTGAGGACTCTGAAGAAGATTGCAACAGAAGGGTTAGTCAGAGGGATACCACTGATTAAAGGTGAGACAAGCTCCATCTGTGGAGATTGTCAGATTGGGAAACAGAAGAAGGCTTCACACCCAAAAGTCAAAGATACAAATACAACCAGACCTCTCCAGTTGATACACATGGACCTGATGGGTCCTATGGAAGTCGAGAGTATGGGCAGGAAAAGATATGCTTTCGTCTGTGTTGATGACTATACCCGGTTCACTTGGATTGATTTCGTCAGGGAGAAATCGGATACTGTAAAAGTTATAGTCTCTTTGGTGACCCGACTAGAGCAAGAGAAAAATCTCAGAATCACGAACATCCGCAGTGATCATGGTAGGGAATTCGAAAACGAAGCAGTTGATGAATTCTGTCGTCAAAGGGGTATCTCATATTAGTATTCTTCTCCCATCACTCCTCAGCAGAATGGCGTAGTGGAACGAAAGAATTGGACAATACAAGAAATGGCCAGAGTCATGATTCATGCCAAGAGGGTTCCCCTGAGATTCTAGGCCGAGGCAATGAACACTGCATGTTACATCATCAACAGAGTCACCATACGGAAAGGAACCAACCAGACTTGCTATGAGCTTTGGAATCAGAAGAAGTCCACAGTTAAATACTTTCACACCTTTGGAAGTGACTGCTTCATTCTGAGCGATCGGGAGTACAGAAAGAAGCTTGACCCAAAGAGCGATGCTGGATTGTTCCTGGGATATTCAATGAACAGTATGGAATATCGAGTGTACAACCAGAGGACAAGGACAGTGATGGAATCCATAAATGTAGTAGTCAACGATGTTGAAGAAGTCTCTTCCACTGTCCTTGACGACGAAGACTCTGACATTGAAGATGCTCTTGCCAGTCAGAGCAGAAGTGAACAAACTTTAGCTCCAGAAGATGCTCCAGCAAGTGCTGAAGCAGAAAGTCCAGACGAACAATTAGAGAACTTGCATGAAGAACAGATTAATGAGACTCATGATCCACCATCAAGACAGCCTCCAAAGAAGATTCAGAAGAATCATCCAAATGTGATTGGAGACCCGATAGAAAGAAGGAGAACCAAAAGCAACGCTTACCTCAATACCTGCTTCCTATCCAGTATGGAACCGAAGAACTTCAAGGAAGCTATGAGTGACGAATTCTGGATGATAGCGGTGCAGGAAGAACTAGCAGAGTTCGAAAGACACGATGTTTGGGACTTGGTGGACAGACCTAAAGGAGTAAACATTATAGGCACCAAGTGGATCTTCAAAAACAAAACTGATGAAAAGGGAAACATCACAAGAAATAAAGCCAGACTTGTTGCTCAAGGATACACTCAAATTGAGGGGCTAGATTTTGAAGAAACTTTTGCTCCAGTTGCTCGTCTGGAGGCCATCAGACTGCTCCTAGCTATGTCTTGTTTCCTAGGATTTAAACTATATCAAATGGATGTCAAAAGTGCGTTCCTGAATGGAGATCTCTCTGAAGAAGTGTATGTTGCCCAGCCAAAAGGATTTGAAGATCCTCATCACCCGGAGCACGTGTACAAACTGAAGAAAGCTCTGTATGGGCTTAAGCAGGCTCCTCGAGCATGGTATGAGCGGCTGACAGTCTTTCTTGAAAACCATGGTTACAAAAGAGGGGGAGCTGACAAAACTTTATTTGTGAAAAGAACCAAGTCAGATGTGATCATTGCACAAATATATGTGGATGACATTGTCTTTGGATCAAAGTCTCAGCACTTAGTGAAGCAGTTTGGGGATCACGTGCAGAAGGAATTCAAAATGAGCATGGTCGGAGAACTGTCATATTTCCTTGGTTTGGAGATCACCCAGAAAGAAGATGGAATCTTTATTGCACAAAGCAAATATAGCAAGAATCTTGTGCAGAAATTTCAGCTAGATAAAGCCAGTCATAAACGAACGCCCGCTTCCACCCATGTCAAAGCCATCAAAGATGAACATGGAGTGGAAGCGAGTCAGACTATCTACAGAAGTATGATTGGGAGCTTACTGTACCTGACTGCCAGACGTCCCGACATCTTCTTTGCAGTAGGAGTATGTGCTAGATTTCAAGCCTACCCCAAAGATAGTCACTTGCAGCTGGTCAAGCGAATCATTCGGTTGTTGGAGGTACTGTGCACTATGGTTTATGGTATATTGAGGATACAAATGCAAACCTGGTAGGACATAGTGATGCGGACTGGACAGGATGCTCTGAGGATAGGAAAAGCACTTCTGGAGGCTGCTTCTTCCTGGGAAACAACCTGGTGTCCTGGTTCAGTAGAAAACAAAACAGCATCTCGCTATCTACAGCTGAGGCAGAGTACATAGCTGCTAGGAGCTGTTGTGCACAGATGATGTGGATGAAGCAAATGTTGGGTGAGTATGGACTCGATCAAGGCGAAATGACTCTCTACTATGACAACATGAGCGCTATTAGCATCTCCAAGAACCCTGTCCAGCACAGCAGAACCAAACACATTGACATTCGACATCACTTCATCCGTGATCTGGTGGAAAAGAAAATCATTGCTCTTCAGCATGTTGTGTCGGCCAAACAGCTTGCTGATATCTTCACGAAAGCTCTGGACGCAGTCCGGTTTGAAGACCTAAGATCCTCTCTGGGGCTCTGTGTCTCGCCTCCCTGAGACAGCCAGGAACTTCCCCTTGTCACTTGTTCCAAAAAGGGGGAGAAAAAGAGTAGGGAGTTACCGGATAATTAGAATTGAAACATTCAAAGGGGTTTTGTCAAAATGCAAGGGGGAGATTGATGATGCAGTATGACAGTGTTTGACAAAACCAGCACACGTGAATAAGATACTGCTATAGCAGGAGTCCAGCAGCATATGTGAACAAGATCAGTGAACAAGATTATGCTATAACAGGAGTCCGGCTTTCGTGAACAAGACTAGTGAACAAGGAGCAGCTATAACAGAAGGAAGCTATAACAGGAGCTTGTTCAGAAGAGCTGTAGCGTCTGTCCGAGCAGCAGCAACCTGGGTCTTTGGAAAGAAGGCGTGGCAGTCCTTCTAAGAGCATCAGAGAAGTTTCTAATTGGCTGCAGAGAATATTCCAATGGAGATTCCTAGCTGAAGAAGAAGATTTGATTGTGGGAGATTTGAATCTCAAATCAAATCTAATCTCCTAAAAATTAGGAGATATTGATATTACTAGGGAAATTGCTAAATCCTGATAATGATGCAAGTGGGTGCTCCTATATAAAGAAGACCCTTCAGAGCAAGGAAGCAGATCGAAGAAGAGCGCAGAGAGCGAGAACACACACAGAATTTTGAGAGAGTATTTTTAGTGTGCGAAGAGAACTTCGATCTTCACCAAGAGCAGAGCGTGAGCGCAGAGCTGTGGTGACAGAAGCAGAAGGCGATCAGGACTTGTGTAATCTGATCCAAGCTTGATCTGGAAGCCAATTCAGAGCAGAGAGTGATTGTTGGTTGATCAAGGGCAGCCGCGGAAGAACTGACGAGTGAGTGACTCGGTCGAGTGTCTGGGCGGCAGTGCTCGCTAGTGACAGGAGGTCATTGAGTGAGGGGGAGTGTTCCAGTACGTGCAGCACTCGTGGAATCGTTCGAACGGCTCAGTGGAAAGCTTCGGAGCGACGCGGACAGTTTATGCATCAGCTGTGTGCTACAGCAGATGCTACAGCAACCCTGCAGAATCTGAGTATTGTTTAGAATAAGCTAACTTCGAGATAACTGTAGCTATTCTAGATAGATATCAGTAGAGGGTGTGCAGACACAAGTCAGAGCCTGTTCTGATTGTGTTCGAGGATCCACCTAAGGTTGAGTAGCATAGGTTGCGTGGAGTTGTAACCGTGTGTACTTGGAGACCTTTGAGATTAGTGGATTGAGGACTGAGAATAGTCCTCCCCAGACGTAGGAAATTGGTCGAACTGGGTGAACAAACATCTGTCCTTGTTCATTCTTGCTGAAGCAGTTTACTGGTGAACAAGAGTGTGCTGTAGCAACTGCTTGTACACAAATCTGTTTATCAGGCGCTGCGAATTTCAGCATACACATCAAAACCTCATAGCATCAAACATCATCTCATAAACTCATTATCTTCATCATGGCATATAATGGCATAAAACTGGCAGCATATAGTCGCACGAAATCAGCAGCATCGCAGCACCTAAATAAAATTTAAAACATGCTCTAACTACTATTAATGCATGCTAATAAAAGTAGACGTGTTGACACATACTAACTCCCCCACCCCACACTTTTGAAACAAACCGTGTCCTCACGGTACAATAAGATCGTCGGGAAGGGTAGTCATGCAACACTCAAAACAAAAGAAACTAAACAAATAAAAAATGCACAAGAAAACTATCCTAACTCAGTAAGTTAAGCTCCCCATGCACACATTAAGTTGTGCGCCCCAAGCATACATTAGCAGAGCTAATGTATGAACCCGGAGCGGAAATAATGTTGCATTGGGGCGCCTAAGTCAGCAATTTCGCTCCCCATGCATACATTAAATTACGCGCCCCAAGCATACATTAGCAGCGCTAATGTATGAACCCGGAGCGGAAATAATGTTGCCTTGGGGCACCGTATTCACTGAGGTACGCTAAAAATTAAAATAAACAAATAAAAATCGGGTTGCCTCCCGCAAAGCGCACTTGTTTAACGTCGTTGGCTCCACAGTACCTCTCATCCTTAAGCATTTACCGGCTCAGCCAATTCGAGCTCCATATCCGGTGGGACATCCTCTCCAAAAGTAACATCTTCTTGTAGCAATTGAGACAATGTCAATGCCATCTTCAAAAAGTCCTTAACAAACCTGCGAGGAAATCTAACAAATTTGCGATAAAATCCAGCATAATCAAGGAAAGGCATGATACCTCGCTGGTCAGTGGGAAAGGCAATCCACGAATTAAATCAGTTTTTATTTTACGAGGTTGGATGCCTTCCTCACGCTGCATATCCGACTCAAGCACAGCGTTCTCAATGATGTCCAGCGCATGTATTCCTGTAATGTTAGAGTGTTGCATAGACTTATACATGTTGAATTTAGTTACTTCCCCGTCTACCTCCATGGAGAGATCACTCGTAAATGTATCGATTTTTGTTTTTCGCAGTCACCATGAAGGTTCTCCCTAGTAGGACGGGGGAAATGTCTATCGCATCGCCCTCCATTTTCATGACATAAAAATATGCAAGGAATGGAAGATTTCCTACATGCACTAATACGTCAACAACTATACCCTCTGGCTTACTACATGATCTATCTGCTAATTGATGAATCAAGTCAGTGGGTTTCAGAGGACCAATATGCAATTCTAGATAGAGAGAGTAAGGCAACACATTAACTGACGCACCCAAATCCAACATACAATGATCAATTTTGAATTTACCAATGACACATGAAACTGTAAATGTACCTGGATTCTTACATTTTGGTGCTGCCTTGCACTAAACAATTGTAGGGATGTTCTGCCTCAAATTTACCTGCTCGTGCTTTAGTTCTCCTCTTTGGTTAGTGCACAATTCATCAAGGGCCTTAGCATATTTCGGGATCCGCTTTATTGCGTCAAAGAGTGGCGTTGAGATCCCAACTCTGCTGAACAACTCCAATAAAATTTTTATTATAGGCGCGCCCCAAGAAGACATTAAGCTTGGGCGCGCTGGAATAATGTTCTCTTCGGGCGCTCACCCCACTGTGCCCGTTTTCTTCGGTGCAAGCTGCTTGCCACTGACCTCACTTATTGCACTAACATTTCTTTAGGGTTCTGAATGGTCTGCGAAGGAAGCTGGCCCTTGTCATTTTTCATCTCATAAACTGTGGAAGCGAGCTGCGACATTTGTTTAGTTAGCTCGGCTATGGCTCCATCAGTTTTGGCCTGGTTCCTTTGCATGGTATTCTCCAAGTCCTTGAGCGCCTCTTCCCATGATTTACCAGTGCTCGGGCCTGCTTGGTTGAAACTCTTCCTTGGGTACTGATTATTTTGATTAGTGTACCTCTCTTGTTGTAGGAATGGGGGGTGGTAAGGTTGTGCTTGATTCTGTTTTTGAGGTTGCCCTTGTTTCTGCGCTGGGGGCTGCTGAAATCCTCCCTCGTTACGCCAGCTGAAACCATTTGCCGCCAGCCCAAACTGCCTCTGCTATGGTGGCCTGTTGTTGAAGTTCTGATAATTGCCTACCGCATTGACATAGATTACCTCATCCTCTTGGAGTGTAGGGCACTCCTCTCTTCGGTGGTTGGCAGCCCGGCAAAACTCACAAACCTTCACTGCGCTGGCTTGGCTCACTGACATCCTTTGGATGGTCTCCTTCAGCTCCTTGATCTCCCTCACCAGCTGGCTGTTATTTGGCTCTACTTGAGACACATTCCTTATTCTCTCATCCCTTCGACTCGTCTCCTCTCGGAACCTTGCGCTCTCTGCGGTCTCGATGAGCAAATCACGTACTTGTCTGGGTGACAGGTTGAGCACGGTGCCACCAGCTGCGGCATCCAATAGCATCCTCTCGAGGGGCCTCAATCCATCTAGTAGATATTCCACGAGCATCTTCTCCGGAACACCCAAATTGTAACAGCTTTGTTCCAATGAATTGAACCTCTCCATGTAGTCATACATCGACTCACTCGATCCTTGTTTGATCATTGATAACTCTCTTTTGACTTGAGTCGCTTTAGCCGGAGGGTAATATTTGACGAGGAACTTTCTCTGCATTTGATCCCATGTTCTTATACTACCTGAAGGCAAAGAAAGAAACCAAGATTTCGCTAGGTCAGTTAAATTTAAAGGAAACACTTTTAATTTGAACCTGTCTTCCGAAGCTGCGTATGGTCTCAATGTTTGGCAGATTCCGTTGAACTCTTGTAGATGCCTCGTCGCGACTTCTCCCGATAATCCTCCAAACTTGAGCAGATAGTGCACCACTGCGGTTTTGATCTCGAAGTTGTTCTCTTCCAGGTCAGTGTTGATGCACCATGGCTGGTTCTGGAATGTGGGTGCCGAGAGCTCCCTCATAGTTGGTTCATGCCTGACTGGCTGTCTATACTATTGTTGCTGAATTGGGTACGGTCGAGGCTGTGGCTGAGGCGGGGCATAATCATCATACTCGTCCATTCTCCCACCTCTGCCGTTGCGTCCTCCCTGAGGTTCCATCCTCTGACGAGCTTCTCTTTGCCTTTGAATGAATACCCGCTCCGGCTCGTCATAAAATGGTGGGATTGCCTGTGGGGGCACTTCAACATTGAGTTGGTCAGGGGCATGGTCGCCCTGGACACTCTGGTGGGAACTTCCCGCATTAGACATACTGGAAGGCAAGTGAAATGCAAAAACAGACAAATAACGGAAAAGACTAAAATGCAAAATAGGAAAAAACACTAAACAATTCAAAAAGAAAATGTAAACGATCTCGGATGGCTAAAAACCCAAAGAGCTCATGATAAGAATCGTGAGTCTTGATCGTTGGCCCGTTCCGCTCAGAAAAAGGTCTTAGGATCTCCAATCGGACACCGGTGACACTATTCACACCCCTCGTCGAAATCACGTATAATGAACGTTGCTCTCCCCGGCAACGGCGCCAAAATTTGACGGCACGTCATTGTGTGCGCCAAACTTATATTTATATCTTCTGTTAACACTCAGCTAGCGGTAAGCAGGGTCGAACCCACCAGAGAGCAATCAGTGATAAAGTCCTACTAATAGTTGTCACGATAAGAAGGGGGTTATAGGAATAATGTTTTGTTGTCAAATTCAGAGAACAATCCCGCTAGGGTAATGCCGACTCTAGTGTTCTACCTAATCTCAACCGCTAGGTTCTCGAATAGGTTTAACGATTACTCAATTAACGACACCGATTAGGTTACACCGCTAGCCTTAGCTAATAGGGAAGTCAATCCAATATCATGCAATAGACGTCAACTCAGTTTCACCTCTAGGATACGCTAACTTGATAATCAGAGCGTCCAATTCAAACGAAGAACAGGAATTTACTAAATTGAATTACGAAACATAAATATCTCAAACCGAACGTTGCAACACAAATTTCCAAACTGAAATTAAGGGTTTAGCTACTACGAGTCATCTAAAACAATGGAAATAAACTGAGTTTAAAAATAATACTGAAACAATGAATAGTAATCTGCTTGAATAGTAATTTCGGCCTTGAATAGTACTCTGCCTCGAAATCCGCGTGTAGTTGCCGCTTCTCTGAATTCATCTTCTGAATTTTCGTGCTGAAGATTCCTCTCCTTGGTGTCAAAAGTCTGTATTTATAGGTAAGGGAGACTTTAAATCTTAAAAACTTCTAAATCTGATTTTGGGATGTGGGCCTAATGCTGACATCATCAATTGCATTCCGCTCCGGATGAAGACATTAGTCGCGCGTTTGATGAAGACATTATACGCGCGATCGAAGAATACATTAACTCAGCTAAAGTGTGTTGTCGGCGCGGTAGTGTCTGCAGTGTCAGAAACCCGTTTGTTTGACCCTTGACATCCGAATCTCGTCTGGACGTAAATTAGAGAAATGTAGCCGCTTGAGTTAGCTTTCCAACAAGATATAACACGCCATCGGATCAGAATCATCCGCTCGGCGAGCCTTTGACTACGAATAGGTCAATCTGCCCTGATTTGCTGTATATCCATCCAAATGCGCAATAAAGTTTTAAGCGGTCTTGATACACCTGCGATGCGAAATACTACAAAGAAGTAATCTATCCCATGCAAAATGCGATTAAACACTTGGAATAAACAACTTGATGGATCGTATAAATACGCTCCATCACCCACATCATAGGAGGAGCTTGGAATTACATCCCCTCACTGTCTCGATGAATGCTAGACTAGACAGAGGGACGAAGCTTACCAAACCTGACCTCCACATCATATGCGCAATGTATTTTGGTGTACAACTGGACATCCTAACCCTGCCCAACAAGAGAAAATGGCGTGGAGGACCAACGAAAGAGCAAAGAAGGTAGGAGGAGGATGCCTCATCATGGGTATCACCAGTATATTAGGGTTCAACCTCATGAAGATTGTCAGAGCATAAGGGAAGCTGGAGGAACTAGACTAAGCCCAACTAGTGAAGAAAATGATGATCCTCAAGGATTGATGATGAGCCTACACAATGTACTTATTGCAAAGGGTAAGAGGGGAGCATACCTACGCAGTTCACTCAGATGCGAGCAGAACAGGTCTAGTCATAGTAGCCAGCCTACATTACCAGTTCTTCATAGCTAAGGAAGAGGAGAGCTACCATTGCTGATCATAAGGATCATCTTGCTCACTTAGAGGAAAACCAAGGACAGATGCTTGAGCATCTCAAGACCCTCCTTCATGAGAAACAACAACTTGCTGATAGTAAAGCCCAGATCAGATCACAGCTTCACACTCTTGATAACCTTATGCACGGTAGGCGCAGCGACCCTAGTCTTCCATCTTCGACCCCACCTCTTGTTCCTCACCCAAGCCCATCACTCACCATTCGGTGCTCCCCTCGACTCTCTACAACACTCCTAGCGGATATTCCAACTCTCTCCCCTACCATGCTTAACACCATCAAAGAAATGATATATGCATACGATGCCCCCATTAGCAGATTCCTTTTCCCAAGAGTAGAGAGCGCACAGCTTCTTCAGCCTACTCCTCCTCATCAGTAGCCACTAGAAGAGTAGTCTAGGGCTTTTTATTATCATGATACTTATGTATCTTGACTTCTCCCCTATGTCTTGACGAGTTAATTTTTTTAATCTCTTTAGTCTCAATTTTCTATGAATTTTGGCTCGTTTCTAAGCGATATATGTTGGCTTGATGTCTTCATCTTATTTTTCAAGACATTTTTCAAGGACGGTTTAGCTACCATAACTTGCAAACGAGGCAAAAAAGGAGCCTGCAGAGTTCAAGCGACTCCTCACTTTTATGCTAAGCAATGCCTCAACCTAGACGATGCCTCAATTTTCTTTCAAGCGACGCCTGACCAATATGGAAAGTTTTCAGGTAACGCCTCACTTTTTCAGGCGACTCCTAGCCAATATGGAAGGTTTTCATGGTTTCATAGGCTTGTCTATGATGGGGCGTATTTATACGACTTGCCAAACCGTTTAAACCCAACTATTTCGGCATGTTTTTATGTGAACAGTTACTTCTTAGTGTTGTTTGCATTTTAGGTGTTCGGAGTACATGAAAAGAGACTTGCGATTCAAAACGGTGTTTTTAGAGAGCCGAATGCGAAACTCGACGAAGGAGGTGTAACTCAGCGTGTACCGCGCCTGGAGACAACTTTAGTCTCGCGCGCTAGAGACTAATGTCTCTTGATGGCGCGCTCGCTAATGTCTTCTTGGGGCGCGGTCAGCTTATGATGACTTCGAAGGAAAGGGTGCGCATCTCAGTGAGTTCGGCGCCAGCAGGCAACATTAGCCCCGCGCGCCGAAACTTAACATCTTCTCCGGCCGCGCAAACTAATGTCTTCTTGGAGCGCGGTCCGCTTATGATGACGTCAGCAATCGGGCCCGCGGCCCGAAATCAATTTTTAGAACCAGATTTCAATTAGGGTTTCGAGAGTTTCGGAATGACACGGCAGCTCGGACGCGACAGGAGTTTTGGAACAGAACCGGACGAAATTTTTGGAGTTTGGCATGAACAGTATTTTCGGCGCAAACAGTGGATTCCGGCGTGAATATTGTTTCCGGCGTGAACAGTGATTTCGAACGGTTTTGTTATTCTTTTCAGATTAATGTATTTTTTAATTATGACTATGAGTAGCTAAATTTCCGTTTCAGTTTAGAGATTTTCAGTTAGTGACACATATGTTTGATACTTGGATTTAATGCATGTTTCTATTCAATCGTAAGTTCTGGATCTTAAATTGCATGAATTGTATTGCACGGTTAGCATATACTTTGTCGTGAAACTATCCGCTCATCAATTCTGATTATTAACTCTTGTCGAAGCTTTGCCGTTGAGACAAGTAGTAGAATCTAGGCTTAGTATCATCTTTGTCGGGATACTTTAGGTTATTACCTTTGTCGGAGTGACCATTGAGTAGGATCTTATCTTTAGAAGTCGATGATAACAGTCATTATTGAATTCCCTGAGCTGAATACTTCTCTCGATTGACATTCACACTTTTATTACATTCGTTCTTGCGACCATTTACTCAAAACCCCCCTTTAGTTCCGTATTTACAGGGAATCGCTTCACAGTCAGTTCTCTTGGGTTCGACCCTTGCTTGCCGCTACACTAGATAAAGCTTGGAGATATAAATACAAATTTGGCGCGCACAACGACGCGCGTCAAAATTTTGGCGCCGTTGCCGGGGAACTGCTACAGGGAAGATTTTCTTTTCCTTTTCTTTTTATATTTAGTTTTCGATTCTTTTTTTGTTTATTTTTGTGTTGCGGTAAATTGCTCTTCCCAGCATGTTGCACGCAGGTAGTGTTAATGGTGATGGCCGCCAAAACAACGAACAAAATTAGGATGAACAAATTCCACAATTCTATGAAGAGCCTGAGCGAATATTTAGAGCACGCCAGAGGGAACTTCGCGAAAGAGAATTTCAGGCTAGGGATGCAGGGGCACGAGCAGAAGGTTTCAATGAGCCGAACCCACCGCCTCAGCAATATGTGCAGCAGAAGCCTTACGAGCATCAGCCATACAAGCGTGCCCACAGACCGGAACCAACGATGAGAGAGCTGTCTGCACCAGACTTCAATGAGCAGCCATGGTGCATCAATACTTGTGCAGAAGAGGACAATTTTGAGATAAAGACTTCACTTACCCAAATTTGGAGGATTACCGGGAGAGGTAGCGACCAGGCATTTACAAGAATTCACCGAAATCTGCCAAACATTGAGACCCTACGCAGCTTCCGAGGACAGGTTTAAGCTTCGAGTATTTCCTTTGAGTTTAACTGACTTAGCAAAATCGTGGTTTTTGTCTCTTCCTTCAGGTAGTATTCTCACCTGGGATCAAATGCAGCGGAAGTTTCTAGACAAATACTACCCGCCAGCAAAGGCAACACAAGTGCGCAGAGAACTTTCTAATATCAAACAAGGATCCGGTGAGTCGATGTACGACTACTTGGAGCGCTTTAATTCATTGGAACAGAGTTGCTGCAATCTTGGGGTGCCAGCAAGGATGATCGTGGAGTATTTGCTGGATGGACTCAGACCTTTAGAGAGGATGATGTTGGATGTTGTAGCTGGTGGCACAGTGCTGAACTTGACACCGTCTGAGGTACGTAATTTGATTAATGAGACCGCTGAGAGTGCTCGTTTCAGGGAGGAGACCAGTCGAAGGGAGGATACGAGCAGAACAAGGAATGTATCACAGGCAGACTCGTCCAACAATGACATGGCTACAGAAATCAAAGAGTTGAAGCACATGATGCAGAAGATGATGGTGGGACAAGCTAATGTGGTGAAGCCTTGTAAATTTAGTGGTGCTGTCAGCCACAAGACTGATTCGTGTCCATCCTTGTACGAAGACAATTCAGCAAAGGTGAACGCTTTAGAAGGACATCAGAATTTCAACAACAGACCGGCTCAGAGGAAATTTGGATTAGATTTGCGAATGGATATAGTTGGAAGAACGAAGGTGGATTCCCTAGGGAGCAAGCCGTGCCTCAGCAGCCGACCCAGTTTTATCGACCACCATTTCGTCAGCAGCAAGAGGGTCACAACAGTGCTGATCAATACCAACAAAGAAAGATCTATAATCAGCCAGGTCAGAATAACCCGCTAATTGTTAATGATCTTGCAGTGAATTTTCAACAATACCAAGCGAAGACGGATGGTGCTATTCCGGAGTTATCAAAGCAAATGTCACAGTTAATCACGGTCGTCAATGAGATGAAGAATGATTAGGGAAAATTGCCATCTCAAACGGTCCCCAACCCGAAGGGAAATGTTTGTGCTATGACTTTGAGGAGAGGGAAGGTGCTCAAGGATGCAAACGAGGCTAGAAAGCAACCGAAGTCAGGGGATACGGCGCCAGATGAAGACATTACCCAGGCGCGCTAGGATTTAAAGTCTACTCCAGGCGCGCTGATCGCGCGTCGTTGTGCGCGTCAAATTAATTCCTTCCTCTTCCACTAGTACAGCGGTTAAGTAAGGGTCGATCTCCACAGGGAGCAAGCAGTTCAGTTTTAGCCAGTAACCTACACTTATGAAATTTGGGGGTGTGAGTGATTGGGGTTGCGCGATGCGCAAGTAACAGTGGTATTGTAATGCAGGAAATTGCACTAGACATGCGCAGGCAATAGAGATTAAGTACTATGACTATGAGAAGTATCGGCGCAGACAATCCTCTATGAGTGTATTCCTTATCACCGACTCTAAATGTCTATAGTTTGGGTTGCAAATGTTAGTGTCCGATCAAGGCTTCCTAACATGTGCGCATGTTCCGATCAAAGTTCATGTGCTATTAATTCTTATACTAGACTAAACAACTACGAATCCGATCAAGGTAGTAATTGCCTATCCTAGCGCGTTACTCCTAGTTGGCACCGTCAGGCTATTCAACTAGTTTAACAAACAACAACAAGCAACAAGAGTAAGATTGCGGTTCAAGGCTTCCCCTACTCATGCAACAAGCTGCCAGTAATGTGCACAGAATTAATATAAGCAAGCAAGCTATGCCTTAGGCGCAAGTCTCAAAGGAAATACTCATAGATTCATGCCCAACCGATACTAAGCGTTTAGCTAGACATGCTAGTGGTAAACATCACAGAAACAGTAAATAATAACTAAGGTGTCCAAGAAAACAATAGCAAACAGTGCGTGCAGGTTGCTGTCTTGGCTGGCGCAAATCCTCTCAACAAGCTCGTGTGTTTTCCAGTCCTGCTGCGCAGTGCCTCCTGGGTGTACGAATTGTGAATCCTAAGAACCGTCTCTCAACCCTAGCCTCCCTCTCTTCTTTATATACTGCTCAGGGGCTCATCCTTGGCAACTTCCAAATATGGTCGTGTCAGGATTTGGAAACACCACCATCTGCGCCCACCATCTGCGCCTGGCGCACGGCATCTGCTTAGCGCAATCGGTTAGCGCGCCGTGGTTGACTCTGCCAATTCTTTTGTTTGCGCCGCTAGCTCCGCAGGCTGTGTGATGCGCGTCCTAAATGCTTCCTGTTAGCGCGTATCCGACTTAGGCCCTTGTTTTGCCCTGAAATACAAAAACACTGGAAACCAGTAATCTTGTACACAAAATAATGCAAACAAGCACAGGGTTATGATCTAAATAATGTGTATAAATAGGCTCTATCACTCGCCGTCAAAGTGTGAAGAGGACGCGGTCAACACAAGGACCGCGCCACAAGAGAACATTATTGCCGCGCCAGAAGAGAAAATTAAAGATCCGCGCGGCGACATAACGTCTTCTCCCGGAAGCGGTAATCCCTGACTTGAATTCCGAATTTCGCCGTGTTGACCCTCCTTTTCCGTTTCCATTGCATGTTAAGGCTCCTAGGAAGCAATTGATCAGCAAGGAAGTGTGGGATCTCTTCAAAAGGGTTGAAATTAATATCCCCCTACTCGAGGCGATTAAACAGATTCCACCCTACACTAAATTTCTCAAGGAGTTGTGTACCAACCGCCGCCGTTCAACTCAACCTGAGCAGGTAATGTTTAACGCTAACGTTTCTACAGTTATTCAAAGAAATATACCTCCTAAGTGCGGAGACCCAGGTATGTTCACCATCCCTTGTGTTATTGGCAACATTAAAATGAAAATTGCATGCTTGATCTCAGTGCGTCTATAAATGTTTTGCCCTACTCTTTATATTCGAGATTATGTATTGGACCTTTGAAGCCACCTGGACTAACGATTCAATTGGCTGATAGATCCTGTAAGCGACCTGAAGGTATCATAGAAGATGTTTTAGTGCAGGTTGGTGACTTGATTTTTCCAGCTGACTTCTACGTGCTCAGAATGGATGGTAGTGACCCGGCTGATCATCCACCTATTTTACTTGGTCGCCCCTTCTTGAACACGTCAAAGATGAAGGTTGATTGCGACTCTGGGGTGCTGACCATGGAGGTGGAAGACGAGACGATAAAATTTGATTTATTCAAAGCTATGCAACACCCACCTGAGCACGAGACGGTAAATGCATTGGATGCGTTAGACGATGTGGTACAAGAGACACAAAGCACCAGCAGCGAAGACCTATTGAGGATAGCATTGGAGAGCGCCATTTTTACCCAGGAGGAGTCCTACGCTCTCTACGAGGATATACGAGTCATACTTGCACAACTTGATGTTTCTCGTCCCTAATAAATTGGCTATAGGTTGGACGCTCGGGGACATACGAGGGATAAGCCCGGTGGTGTGCATGCATAGAATTCTGTTAGAAGATGGGGCTAAGCCTTCGAGAGAGCCGCAGCGTCACTTGAACCCAGTGATGATGGAGGTAGTGCGCAAAGAGGTACAAAAACTTTTAGATGCTGATGTTATTTACCCTATTTCAGATAGCCAGTGGGTAAGTCCCGTACACGTGGTGCCGAAAAAGACGGGCATCACAGTTGAGAAAAATGAAGCCGGCGAGATGGTGACTACACGTGTCAAGAATGGATGGCGTATGTGCATAGACTACAGGAAATTGAATGCAGTGACGCGTAAGGATCACTTTCCTCTTCCATTTATTGATCAGATGTTGGACAAGCTAGCAGGTAAGCCCTATTTTTGCTTTCTTGATGGTTTTTTGGGCTATAATCAACTCCCTATCGCGCCTGAGACCAGGATAAAACTACTTTCACATGTCCATTTGGCACTTTTGCATTTAGACGTATGTCTTTTGGTTTGTGCAATGCGCCTGGAACCTTTCAGAGGTTGGTTAACAGTATATTCTCTGACATGATTGGTAATTTTATTCAGGTCTTTATGGATGATTTTATGGTGCATGGTGACACTTTTGATGCATGCCTAGACAACTTGAGTAGAGTACTTGAACGGTGTGTATCTATGAATTTATTCCTGAATTATGAAAAGTGTCATTTTATGGTTACACATGGTGTGGTCTTAGGGCATATAGTCTCGCGTGAGGGGATTCAGGTTGATAAAGCGAAATAGATTTGATTTCTAGTCTTCCTTACCCTTCTACGGTGCGTGATATTAAATCGTTTCTTGGGCATGCTGGTTTTTATCGTCGTTTTATTAAGGATTTTTCCAAGAAAGCCCTGCCTTTATCTAACCTGTTGCAGAAAGATGTGCCGTTTGAGTTTACAGGTAAGTGTAGGGAGGCATTCGACGAGCAGAAAATTGCGCTAACTAGTGCGCCTATTATTCGAGCACCTGATTGGAGCCAGCCATTCAAGATTATGTGTGATGCCAGCGATTATGCAGTGGGAGCAGTGCTCGGACTGAGAGCAGACAGGAAGCCAGTTGTCATTTACTACGCTTCACGCACCTTGGACGCGTCTCAGAGAAATTATTCCACCACTGAGAAAGAATTACTAGCTGTTGTCTTTGCTTTAGAAAAATTCAGACCTTATTTATTGGGTACTAAAGTAATTGTGTTCTCTGATCATGCAGCTATTAGGTACTTGATGATGAAGAAGGAGGCTAAACCGCGGCTGATTCGTTGGATTTTGCTGTTGCAAGAATTTGACCTCGAAATCAAGGACAATAAAGGAGTTGAGAACACAGTTGCTGACCACATGAGTCGATTAGTTAGGGAGGAAGAAGCTGGGCAGATTACTGAGACATTTCCAGATGAGCACCTCTATGCCATCACAGGTAAAACTCCATGGTACGCTCACATAGTGAACTACCTAGTCGGAGGTAAATGCCCACCTCTTTTTTCTAAAGCCCAATGTTTGAAACTTAAGCATGATGCTCGATATTATATATGGGATGATCCGTTTTTGTGGAAAATAGGCGTAGACCAATACTTAGAAGATGCATCCCTGATGATGAGATTTCTTCTGTGCTTAGTTTCTGTCATGAGCATGCATGTGGTGGTCATTTTGGCCCTAAAAGAACAGCTAGGAAAGTTTTAGACAGTGGATTTTATTGGCCGCATATTTTTAAGGATTCATTTGAGCATTGCAAACTGTGTGATAGATGTCAAAGAGTAGGAAACATATCCGCTAAAAATGAGATGCCTCAGATGCCTATTGTCGTTGATGAAGTGTTTGACATATGGGGCATGATTTTATGGGTGCATTTCCTGCGTCACATGGTTATTTATACATTTTAGTGGTTGTAGATTATGTGTCTAAATGGGTAGAAGCTAAGGCTACTCGGTGTGATGATGCTAAAACTGTTGTGGACTTTCTCCGCACTAACATATTTTGCAGACATGGAGTGCGTAAGGCTATAATCAGTGATCAAGGGACATATTTCTGTAATAGAATGATGGCTGCCACACTAAAACAATACCATATTCATCACCGTACATCCACAGCCTATCACCCTCAGACAAATGGCCAAGCTGAAATTTCTAACCGGGAGATCAAGGGTATCCTCGAAAAGATGGTCAAGCCTACACGGAAGGACTGGAGTTTGCGCTTAAATGATGCATTGTGGGAATATAGGACTGCCTACAAGACGCCTATCGGAACCTCTCCTTATCGTCTAGTGTATGGCAAGGCCTGCCATTTACCGGTAGAATTGGAGAACAGGGCTTACTGGGCACTTAAGCAGTGCAACATGGATTTGGCAAAGTCTGGGATGGAGCGCAAGCTGCAATTGAGTGAACTAGAGGAGTTGCGCCTAAAGGCTTATGAGAGCCAATCAGACTACAAAGCGCGGGCTAAGCTTTATCATGATAAGTTCATCCTACGACGGACATTTGAGATTGGCCAGCATGTACTTTTATATTCATCACGATTACGACTAATGCCTGGCAAGTTGCGTTCTAGATGGACAGGTCCATACACGGTGGTGCGGATTGTCAACCACGGGGCAGTGGAGCTGGAGAACCCACGGGATGGCGATTGGTTCAAGGTGAATGGACAGCACGTGAAGCATTACTACAGTGGACCATAGCCAGAAGCTCAAGAATGCGAGCTAGCCGAGCCCCACGGCGATAACTGAGTTGAGGTACCGTCGAGCCAACGACGTAAAATAAAGGCGCTTTGCGGGAGGAAACCCGATGTTTTTTTCTTTTTCTTCTTTCCATTTTAATTTTTAGTGTGTGTCTACATAGTGTTTAATAGAGTCTTCCCTTTAGAATGTCATTAGGGGTTGAATTGTTTGGAGGCGAATTTGGGGCGTATCTCAGGAGGTACCGCGTCTCCAAGCAGCATTACGTACCGCGCCGTAAACACACATTATCTTACGTAATGTCTACACATGGCGCGGGAGTAATGTTGGCGCGGGGTGCGGACCGTATTTAGCATGCCGCGTTCCAACCCTACAAGAGTTGGGGCGCGCCTCACAACCCCACTCTCTCCTTTCACTCGATCACTCCTCAACACTCCAGGTTCGAAATCTTGGTTTCACTATATTTTCAGGGCGTTCTCCAACTGCTTAAACATTCCAGGTACGTTATTCCATTCCACACTCAATTCGAGCCAAATATTGGACGTTTGTCAAGTTTTGGGAGTTTTAGGGTTTAGGTTTGATCCGCAATTTTGGGAAATATTGGATGTTTTTGGTGGTTGCAGGTTACTCATACATGTTCTGGGGTTGATAGAGGCTATTTGTACGCATTATTTAGATCATAACCCTATGCTTGTTTGCAATATTTTATGAGCAGGACTACTCGTTTCTAGTGTTTTTGTATTACAGGGCAAAACGAGTCCTTGAGTCGGATACGCGCTAACAGGCAGCGTCCTAGGAGTAAGAGATCCGCCTGCGGAGATAGCAGCACAAGCAGAAGAGAAGTTGGTGAGAGTCGGTAGCGGTGCGCTAGCCGAATGCCATGCGCCAGGCGCAAAAATCCAGTGACCAGATTTGGAAGTTGCCAAAGGAGAACTTCCTGGGCAATATATAAACAAAGTAAGTCTAGGGTTTCAAGAGAGAGACATCACAGCCGTCATTGGACAACGCACATCAGAGAGAGCGGCAACACTGGAAAACACACGGACTTGTTGAGAGGATTTGCGCCAGCCAACTGCGCCAGCCGAGAAGACAATCTGCACGCACTGTTGCTACTGTGTTTCTCAGACATATTAGACCTTATTTACTATTCTATGATGTTTATTACTAGCATGTCTAGCTAAACTCTTAGTGTTGGTCGGGCATGAATCTATGAAGTATTACCTTTGAGACTTGAGCTTAATGCATAGTTTATTTACTTGTATTAATTCTGTGCACACTGAGACAGTTAGTTGCATAAGTAGGGGAAGCCTTGAACCGCAATCTTACTTGTGTTGCTTGCTTGTCGTATGTTAAACTAGTTGCATGAGTAGGGGAAGCCTTGAACCGCAATCTTACGGTGACGACTAGGAGTAACGAGCTAGGGTAAGCAGTTGCTACTGTGACAGGATTCGCAGCTGTTTTAGTCTAGTTCTAGGATTAATAGCACATGAACTTTGAACGGAACATGCGCACGTGTTAGGAAGCCTTTACCGGACACTAACCCGAGTAAAACACAAACTATAGACGTTTAGAGTCGATGATAAGGAATGCACTCATAGAGGATTGTCTGCCCAATACTTCTCATAGTCATAGTATCTAATCTCTACTGCTTGCGCACGTCTAGTGCAATTTCCTGCGTTACGCTAGCTACTGTTCATTTGCGCATCGCGCATCCCAATCTCACACAACCCCCATTTTTAGTGTAGACGACAGGATTGAAGACTGAACTACTTGCTCCCTGTGGAGATCGACCCTTACTTAACCGCTGTACTGGTGGAAGAGGAAGGATTATATTTGACGCGCACAACGACGTGCGATCAAATTTTGGCGCCGTTGCCGGGGAGCAACACAGCTAAGTCTTTAGTCTGAGTTTTTTTTTATATAGTAATTCTTTCAGTTTGTTTTATTTTCGTTGTTGTTTCTGACAGCGCGCATTCACATCAGCCTGCGCAACCTTGAAACAGTTGCGCTGCGCAGATTCTAGTTGCGCACTGACAGCTGCAACAACATTAGTTATCTTTTAATTTCATTTTTCTTGAGATTCGGAACAGGTTATGGAGGATAACAGTGTCGTAGGAGACAACTTGGGGGACAGAACCCCAGAGGAAGCAAGGGCACATAACCGCGCAGCCCTGTTCAGAGAGGAAGTGCAGCGCGAGGTTGAAGCAAGGAGGGCCGCTGAAGTGTATCATGCGCCACCCGTGCAACAAGCCGCGCGACGCAGAACAGTGCGCGAGATGTCGGCCCCTATCACTGTTAACAAGCCATGGTGCATCGTGCTTCCACCAGGCGGTCATTTTGAGCTAAGGAGCTCGCTCATCCATCACATGCCCAAGTTCCACGGGATGAACAATGAAAATCCAGTCAAGCATGTGCGAGAGTTCCTAGTCATTTGCGAGAACATGAAGACCGAAGGGGAGAGTGATGAGGCGCTGAAAATGAAGGCATTCCCATTTTCATTATGTGATACAGCTAAACACTGGCTAATGAATTTACCTGCAGGATCTATTCACACATGGGAGCAGCTGCAGAAGAAATTCCTAGATAAATTCTATCCAGCAGCAAAGATTGCGCTGCTCAGAAGGGAACTGGCCGCGCCAAGGCAGAGCGCAGGGGAGTCTCTGTCAGAATACTATGAACGTTTCAGGGAGCTAGAAGCCAACTGCTACAATCACGGGCTTCCCCAGAATGTGCTGATAGAGAACTTTCTAAATGGACTGCTGCCCATGGAGCTGCGACTACTGAATGCATGCGCAGGAGGGGACATTTGCAACATGTACAGAAGCTGGGCAGGTAAGACATCAATTGACGCTTGAAAGTAGCCGTAATCGTTCTGTGCATCAGGTAGAAACAAGCGCTGAGATCAAGGAAATGAAGGCCATGCTACAGAAGCTGATGAGTGCGCAGAGCGCACAACCAGTTGCACCAAAGGTATGTGAATTCTGCAGGTCCACTGAGCACAAGACAGACGAATGCCCAACACTTTTCGAAGAGACTGGAGATGTCAATGCTCTTGGAGGATGGGACAGCAGAGGACCGCAGAGGCAGAATCAGCCGCGCTTTGGGCTTGCCGCAAATGGATTCAGATGGAAGGAGGAGAACAATTTCCAGAGGCAGCCCACAGATCAGCGCGCACCACAGCAGACGCAACAAGCTGCGCCCTACAATCCGTCGCACCGCCGAAATGACGCACCAGCGCAGAGCAACCAACAGCCGCGGCGTTCCTTGGAAGACATCATGGGGCAGCTAGCAGATACAGTGCGCAAAAATGACGAGAAATATGACAAAAGGTTCGAGTCCATAGAAAAGCAGCTATCACAAATAGCAACCACGGTGTATGAGCTGAAAAAGAGCGATGGCAACCTGCCTTCGCAAGTGATTCAGAACCCTAAAGGAGGAGTCAATGCAGTGACACTGAGGACTGGGCGCACAGTAGGAACAGAGCAGACCGCACAGGCGCCCGCGCAACCAGTTGCGCAAATCCCGGATCCAGCAGATCAGAATGCGCAACCAGAGCAAGATGCGCAACCGGAAGCGCCAGCCACAGACCAGCAGGGCAAAGCGCAAGGTATGTCTCACTCGAAAAACAAGGACAAAAATTGTACTAACATACCTGCTCCGTTCCCTGTGCAGGCACCACTGGCGAGAAAAGAAGCGCTGGACAAGGAATTATATGAGCTATTCAGCAAGGTAGAAATCAACATACCTCTCATAGAAGCTATTCGACAGATCCCCAGGTGTGCGAAGTTTTTAAAAGAGCTGTGCACAAACAAGCGAAGGAAAGGTGAATGCGCACAGGTAATGCTAAATGCGCAGGCCTCAGCGATCGTGCAACAAAAGGTACCACCCAAGTGCCGAGATCCAGGTACATTTACTATCCCATGCACGCTAGGTAAGACAACAGTGAGTAATTGCATGATCGATTTAGGCGCATCCATCAATTTGCTACCTTATTCTCTATATACGACATTGCGCCTTGGACCACTTAAGCCTGCAGGTCTCACCATTCAGCTAGCAGACAGATCGTGCAAACAACCTGCAGGCATGATAGAAGATGTCCTAGTTCGCGTAGGAGAGCTGGTCTTCCCAGCAGATTTTTATGTGCTCGAAATGGAGGGTGAATCAAGCGCCAGCAGTGCGCAAATCCTCCTAGGCAGACCATTTCTGATGACCGCGTGCACGAAGATAGACGTATGGAGGGGCACGCTCTCCATGGAGGTAGATGGCGAAGAAATCCATTTCAACATATTCAAGGGGATGCAGCACCCACATGAGGACGCTACCGTGCACGCGATGGACAGCATTGACGATTTAGTCACAGAAGCGCAGTGTGCGAGCGCAACCATAGGACCAGAGCTACTGACACAGGCAGAGTTGGAGGCGCAAGAGGAGGAGCTAAGCAGTGCTGAACCAGCACCCACACAGGTACTTGATATAGTTCATATTTGCACCGCTAACAAAATCTTGCCCTCTATTGAACAGGCACCCAAGATCGAACTGAAGCAACTCCCAGAGCACCTCAAGTACATTTTCTTGGGCGATGAGGACACCCTGCCAGTGATCATCAAGAAGGGATTAGAAGAAGAGCAGGAGGCGCGCTTACAACAGGTACTGCGCAGGAACCAGCGCGCTATAGGATGGACTCTTGCTGATCTGCGCGGAGTGAGCCCAGACGTGTGCATGCACAGAATTCTGTTGGAAGATGGTGCCAAACCATCCAGGGAGGCTCAGCGCAGGTTGAATCCAAACATGATGGAGGTAGTGCAAAAGGAAGTCCTGAAATTGCTTAGCGCAGGGGTCATCTACCCAATTTCGGACAGCAAATGGGTCAGCCCGGTGCATGTTGTGCCAAAGAAAGGAGGAATCACAGTGGAAGAGAATGCGCAGGGCGAACTAGTTCCCAAGCGCATTCAAACTGGCTGGCGCATGTGCATCGACTACAGGAAGCTGAACGCTGTCACGCGCAAGGACCACTTACCGTTACCCTTTATGGACCAGATGCTGGATCGCTTAGCAGGTAAGCCTTATTTTTGTTTTCTGGATGGATATTCAGGGTACAACCAGATACCCATAGCTGCGGAGGATCAAGAGAAGACCACATTCACATGCCCGTTCGGTACGTTTGCGTTTCGGCGCATGTCTTTTGGGCTGTGCAACGCGCCAGGTACATTCCAACGCTTAGTCATGAGCATTTTTTCTGATATGATTGGTATATGCATAGAAGTGTTCATGGATGATTTCACTGTATATGGGAGTACCTTTGATGCATGTTTAACTCATCTAGATAAAGTTTTAGCGCGCTGCATCTCTAAGAATTTAGTGCTCAATTACGAAAAATGTCATTTCATGGTCACGCACGGAGTAGTACTAGGACATATCATTTCAGAGGAGGGTATTAAGGTAGACAAGGCTAAAATAGATCTCATTTCTAATCTGCCTTATGCCACCAACGTGCGCGACGTGAAATCATTCTTAGGGCATGCTGGGTTTTACAGGCGTTTTATTAAGGATTTCTCTAAAATTTGTATACCCCTGTCTAACCTGTTGCAAAAAGATGTGTGTTTCGATTTTACTGATGAGTGCAGGGCGGCGTTCGATAAGCTGAAGGAAGCGCTGACCAGTGCGCCAGTGATGCGCGCACCAGACTGGAGCCTGCCATTTGAGCTGATGTGTGACGCAAGCGATTAGGCAGTGGGTGCAGTCTTGGGGCAGCGCGTGGACAAGAAGCCGCACGCCATTTACTATGCATCGCGCACGCTGGACTCTGCGCAGAGGAACCACACCACCACGGAAAAGGAGTTTCTGGCAATTGTATTTGCGCTGGAGAAGTTCCGAGCTTATGTCCTAGGCGCAAGAGTCATCATCTACACTGACCACGCAGCTATCCGCTACCTTATGTCCAAGAAGGAGACCAAGCCGCGCCTGATGCGCTGGGTGCTCCTGCTTCAGGAATTCGACTTGGAGATCAAAGATAAGAAGGGCACGGAAAATACAGTCGCTGATCACCTGAGCAGGATCGTCAAGGAGGAGGAGCCAGGTCAGATCAAGGAGACATTCCCTGACGAGCACCTGATGGCGCTGACAGGTAAGGTACCATGGTATGCGCATATCGCAAATTACCTGGTCACAGGTGCGTTTCCTCCGCATTTCAATAAAACTCAGTGCATGCGATTGAAACATGAGTCCAAGCATTACCTTTGGGATGATCCTTACATGCTTAGAATAGGTCCAGATCAGATATTAAGGCGTTGCGTTCCTGACCATGAGATTAACTCTGTCTTGATGTTTTGTCATGTGCACGCTTGTGGAGGGCACTTTGGTCCCAAGCGCACGAGCAGGAAAATCTTGGACTGCGGATTCTACTGGCCACACCTATTCAGAGACGCATATGACCATTGCAGAAATTGCGACAGGTGCCAGCGCACAAGAGGAATATCCGCGCGCAACGAGATGCCGCAGACCCCGATTCTGGTGGATGAAGTGTTCGATGTTTGGGGAATCGACTTCATGGGTCCATTTCCCCCATCTGCCGGCTACGAGTACATACTGGTGGCCGTGGATTACGTATCCAAATGGGTCGAAGCTAAGGCCACGCGCAAGGATGATGGTAAGACTGTCGCTGACTTTCTCCGTACTAACATATTTTGCAGGTATGGTGTACCTAAGGCAGTCATCAGCGACCAGGGGACGCACTTCTGCAACAGGATTGTGGCGCAAGTTTTCAAGCACTATGGGGTGTGCCACA
Source organism: Umbilicus rupestris (assembly GCA_963678935.1). Lineage (NCBI taxonomy): Eukaryota > Viridiplantae > Streptophyta > Magnoliopsida > Saxifragales > Crassulaceae > Umbilicus > Umbilicus rupestris. Next base: position 3,816,522 of record OY787618.1, on the reverse strand, counting down.
AAACGTCCACCGCTTACCATCCACAAACGAATGGGCAGGCCGAAGTGTCTAACAGAGAAATCAAGCGCATCTTGGAAAAGACTGTGAGGCCATCGCGCAAAGATTGGAGTCAGCGCCTGGATGATGCGCTATGGGCATACCGCACTGCGCATAAGACGCCCATTGGGACTTCACCATTTCGGCTGGTCTATGGGAAGGCATGCCAACTGCCAGTAGAGCTCGAGCACAAGGCATATTGGGCCTTGCGTATTTGCAACCTGAACTTGGATGAGGCAGGAAAAGAACGCGCATTTGAGCTGAGCGAACTAGAAGAGCTGCGCCTGGACGCCTATGAGGGACTGCGCGATTACAAGGCGCACACCAAAGCGTATCATGACAAGCATATCCTCCGGCGCACATTTGAACCAGGAGACCAGGTATTGTTATTTTCATCACGCCTGAAGCTCATGCCTGGAAAGTTGCGCAGCAAGTGGACGGGACCATACACCGTCACCAAGGTTTTCCCCTACGGAACAATCGAGTTAGAAGACGGGCACCGGCATCGTTTTCAGGTTAATGGGCAGAGAGTCAAACGGTACTTAGGAGAACCTTGGGATAACACAGCGCGCGACATTGAGCTGGCAGAACCAGAGATAATCGATGCGCCAGCTGACGCGCCAGAGGCACCACCAGATGCACCAGAGGGAGAACCAAAGATCATAGCTCACATTTCTTCTCCCTCTGCATCTACCTTCGTTACGCATAATTTATCACATACTGACCTTCCATTTTACCCTTTGCGCAGGACCAATGAGATCGCGACACACACGCTGGCGCAGGAACACTCAGGAGCAAGATTGAGGGAGGTTGCAGACACACGTTTTGGCACGTAACGAGGTACAGTCGAGCCAACGACGTTAAACAAAGGCACTTGTCGGGAGGTAACCCGACACGTTTTATTTCCGCCTATTTTATTTTTCTGTTTGTTTTGTGTTTTGTTTTTTGAGTTTTTGGCTAGTTTAGGACTTGGTAGTTTTTTGAGTCACACAGTAGTGCGCGGGACCGTGCGCCTAATGCGCAGGTCAGAAGCGCTAGCCAGGGGGGTATATAAGGCAGGACTTAAAAAAAAAAATTCCAACACTTTTTCACTCGACCGTTGCACACGAGCTCCCGCCGTCAGACCTCTGCCGTCGATCAGCGCCCAACCCAGCGTCCGTTTGGAGTGATTCACGGACCGCACAACCGCACAACACCCAGGTAACCTTCCCTCCCCGATTTGAGCAGTTCCGGTTAGGGTTTGCGCTGTGGAGGCAGTTTTTAGGGTTTTGCAATCGCACGAGGGTAGAGTGCGCGGATCAGAGCGGTGTTTAGTGCTTTGTGTCGGCGCGTAGTGGCGTTCGTTCGGTACAAGTTTCGGAGATTTCTGGGCAGTTTCGATTTTGAAAGTTTCTAAGGAGCATTGACCACAGTTGACCAGAAAACCAGCACAAGATGAGACCTGCCACAGACCAGGAGACCCCAGCTGCGTTCAGCAACAAATATGCCGCGTTTATAAGCCTGGAGATGTACGGGACCCCGTACCTCAGCAGCACAAGGGGAGCCAGTGACCATTTCTATCGAGGATTCTCCCCCTCGTGCACGTGCCAAGCGCCCAAGGACTGAGGCTGAGGAGGCGCCCGAGGAAGCAACCGCCGAGCAGCGCATGTTGTTCAACGTCATGCGTGTGCTTGAGTACTTGGCACCCGAGGGGGCAGATTTGAATATGAGCCCACCATCAGGGTGGAAATTTGGAGACCCTATTCCCACTCTCCTCAGCCTGCACCATCCACCTCCTACCCGAACCCCAGCAGCCTCGGCAGCCCCAGTCCATCTAGCAGCGCCTTCTCCCGCGCCAGCACCAGAACCAGCAGCCCCCGCAGCAGAGCCCACCCCTGCGCCAGCACCGATACCACCACCAGTAGCTTCCCCTGCCCGGCCTTCTGTTCCAGAGTCCCCCATAGCCTATCCCAGCGTAGACTCCGATTCCATTTGGGATTCTCTTTCCGAGGACGAGCAGCCTGACCCCCTCGCCATAGTGCCACCAGCATCCAGCAACGACTACGTGACTGATTCTTCAGAGGATGAGGCGCTTGGCTCAGCAGCTGCGTCTAGCTCGGGGACCTTCTAAGGCCGCGGGGCAGCCGCATTAGTTTTCTTTAGGGTGGTGTCTTTTATTTTTGCTGCGTCTTATTGGATATTATGTGCTGAATATTTGTGCCGCATATTTTTGTGACCCTGTGCTAATGTTTGTGCTGTGTGACTATTTGTTTTTGTTCTCATGTTCTTTTGCATTACCTGCATGTGTGCGCTCTCCGTGCGCTTGCGCTTGAGTCGTGGGGACACGTCTCTGTTCAAGTGTGGGGGGGGGGGGGGGGGGGTTACACTTACATTTCACGTTTTTGAGCATTTTTTAGTAGACCTTAGTTTAAACTGAAGAGAATAGTAGCAGCAGTGCGCTAGAGTGCAGGATGCGCATGCGCTCCAGCTTGTTTTGCGCTATCCATATTGCGTGCGCTGCTATCTACTGTTTTAGTATAATTTTTTCGTTTTTTGCTCCTGTTAGTTGGGATATGCAGGGGATGTGGAGTTGACAGAAATGCTCCAGAGAGGCGGTTAGTCGCTTTTGCTTCGAAGACAAGGTATATGGTCGAGAGCGTTAGTGGAGGCCGGTGCCTCGCAGCCTTCGGGACAAAAGAGCGCGCTCAGTCACGCAGATGCCAAAGGCAAAACACCCAATGCATGGCGAGGTGGGAAAACAGACCACCTTCTCTCTGGAAATCGAGCTAAGGAAGGCGGGCGCGGGTGTAAACGCGTGCGCTGACCGGCGCAGACCAAAGGAGAGAGAGCGGGGCGAGTTCCATAGCTGCTATCCGAAGGCTAAGACTGGAACTGCTCTGGGAATATAAGAAATTAAAGATGAAGCTGCACAAAAGAAAAATACCAGCAGATGATACACGCTACAAAAGAATCAGCATGCGCACAAACATCAAAATGCGCAAAGACCATAAGGAAATCATCAGAGAGCTCAGGTTCCCAGGAAGTGCGCGGGCAAATCACGCACTGGAAGAAGCTGCGTTATCCACCATATACCTATCTTCGGAGTAGGAGCTGGCAGCCAGAAGCCTAAGAAGAGCTATCTCCCAGCCATCCAAAAATCTTCATCCCGGCTGAGAGGTAATGAATTTCGAAATTATTATATTAGAACTGTTGAAAGTAGTTGTGCGCAGGTGATAGAGCAGTGCGAGTTGAGCAAATTGCGCATTCGCATCAGAGTGCAAGACTGTGCGCTAGACTCCAGAAGAGGTAATTGTATCCGCGCTTCAGTGCTTGTTCGGGACGAACAAGGGGCAAGTGTGGGAGGTTTGATTGAGGCTATTTGTACGCATTATTTAGATCATAACCCTATGCTTGTTTGCAATATTTTATGAGCAGGACTACTCGTTTCTAGTGTTTTTGTATTACAGGGCAAAACGAGTCCTTGAGTCGGATACGCGCTAACAGGCAGCGTCCTAGGAGTAAGAGATCCGCCTGCGGAGATAGCAGCACAAGCAGAAGAGAAGTTGGTGAGAGTCGGTAGCGGTGCGCTAGCCGATGCGCTAGCCGAATGCCATGCGCCAGGCGCAAAAATCCAGTGACCAGATTTGGAAGTTGCCAAAGGAGAACTTCCTGGGCAATATATAAACAAAGTAAGTCTAGGGTTTCAAGAGAGAGACATCACAGCCGTCATTGGACAACGCACATCAGAGAGAGCGGCAACACTGGAAAACACACGGACTTGTTGAGAGGATTTGCGCCAGCCAACTGCGCCAGCCGAGAAGACAATCTGCACGCACTGTTGCTATTGTGTTTCTCAGACATATTAGACCTTATTTACTATTCTATGATGTTTATTACTAGCATGTCTAGCTAAACTCTTAGTGTTGGTCGGGCATGAATCTATGAAGTATTACCTTTGAGACTTGAGCTTAATGCATAGTTTATTTACTTGTATTAATTCTGTGCACACTGAGACAGTTAGTTGCATAAGTAGGGGAAGCCTTGAACCGCAATCTTACTTGTGTTGCTTGCTTGTCGTATGTTAAACTAGTTGCATGAGTAGGGGAAGCCTTGAACCGCAATCTTACGGTGACGACTAGGAGTAACGAGCTAGGGTAAGCAGTTGCTACTGTGACAGGATTCGCAGCTGTTTTAGTCTAGTTCTAGGATTAATAGCACATGAACTTTGAACGGAACATGCGCACGTGTTAGGAAGCCTTTACCGGACACTAACCCGAGTAAAACACAAACTATAGACGTTTAGAGTCGATGATAAGGAATGCACGCATAGAGGATTGTCTGCCCAATACTTCTCATAGTCATAGTATCTAATCTCTACTGCTTGCGCATGTCTAGTGCAATTTCCTGCGTTACGCTAGCTACTGTTCATTTGCGCATCGCGCATCCCAATCTCACACAACCCCCATTTTTAGTGTAGACGACAGGATTGAAGACTGAACTACTTGCTCCCTGTGGAGATCGACCCTTAATTAACCGCTGTACTGGTGGAAGAGGAAGGATTATATTTGACGCGCACAACGACGCGCGATCAGGGGTACTAGGGTTTCGATTTAGGGTGTTAATTTTGAGTATTGGGGGTTGAAATCGATTAGGGTTCATGGTTGTTCTTCGTTTGAATCTGCAGAAATCGCGCGCCGGGTGAGAACATTATCTGCGCGCCGGTAGCAGACATTAACTCGTTGACTGCGCCCCCTAATGTCTTCTTCCGGCGCGCCATTCCCTGACATGCGTTGACCAACATCTTATACACAATTATTTCGATTTTTTTTTTGGATGGCACCAAACAGAGAGCCTACATTCGAGGAACTTTACAGAAAGATCTCTCGGAAGCAGTGCAGTGCTAGTACTTTTGTCGACGAAGAGTTCTTACGGGCTAGCGGACTATACGATCGCATATTACAGTTGCTCACAGGAGCTGGCTGGCCTGGACTCTTGACCATCAGATCAGAGACGGACGTAGAAGACGTCTGGGAGTTTCTAGCGACATTTAACTATGTGGGCCGCGCAGACAACCTCGGTATCCAGTACAGGCACCGCGGCCAGTATTATTTCACTCACCCACCGCAGTTGTAGGATTTATTTGGATGGCAGGTAGATATCTGCAACTGGGCGATGCATGAGTCCTGATTTTACCCTACTTGGCTCGACCTCTCTTCGGATGCAAGGGAGTACAGTCCTAGCGCCAGCAAGGCGCGTACCCTTCGTGAGCAGACCTATTTTTACCTCTAGAAGCTCCTCTCCGGGTCAGTTTTCGGGCGAGACAATGGGGGCGACAAATTGCCCTCATACGAGATGCGTGTGCTAGATTGCTGCCATAATCAGTTAGCTCTCGATTTTGTTGATGTGTTGGGCAAGTTCTGGAAGAGGAGATTGTCGTGTGGAGATATAAACTGCGGAGGTCTTATCACCTATATGTTGCGCCGTTTGCATGGTCAGCCCGTCTTGGACTCGCACCATCTTATCCCGCCGACATTTCTTATGCGGTAGGCTTTTGTAGGGATGCGGGCTATCACGACTCGTCCGCGGTGGCCTGATCAGTTTGCCTGGTCTTATCATTTGGATCAGAGGTTCCATGACCCGCTACCGACAAGCAGGTGCCGCAGGCAGCCAGCGGCGACAGAGCAGGCTGAGTCGTCAGCTGCCGGCTCCAGGAGAGCCGTACATAGGAGAGCACCCAGAGATGGTGAGCAGCCACCATCAGCCTTCACCTAGTCACAGTTGGACGCAGCGTTCAACGCCTATAGGGTGTTGGATTATTTCTTGCCGCCTGGGACGCAGCCAGTCCCAGCACCACCAGGGTGGGTTCCAGGGCAGCTGATCCCTCCGGAGTATGTGATTGCGCGGGCGTCTCCCTCATCCCCCAGCGGATCCACAGACGGCTCTGTCGAGTTCTAGGGGAGTTTCTGTTTTCTTTCTTCTTTATTTCTTTCTTTGTCATTTTTGTTATTTGGTTGTGTTGCATGACCCGCCCTTGAGCATAAGTCGATCCGTGAGGACACGGCTATGTTCAATAGTGAGGGGTGGGGTAGTAGAGTCTGTTGTCAGCACGTTTATCTTTATTAGCATGCATTAGTATTAGCTAAGGCACGTTTTTTTTCAGATTTGTGTATGGTACGATGAAGACGATGTGATTTTATGAGATGATGTTTGATGCTATGAGGTTTTGATATGTATGATTTGCATATGTTCCTTTGAGTTGAGATATTACAGGATGTGGAGTTGATAGAAAGTGTCCTAGAAGGACTTGACAAACATTCAAAGGTTCGAGGGATTAGTCGCGTAGCGCGCTGAGTTTGTGGAGGTTGGCGCTTCAAGTTATGAGGGGTGAGACTTTCACTCCATCATTGCAGTGTTTGTGCAATGGTGGGACGGGAAAATAAACCTTCCTATCTCTAGTTCTAGTAACCGGGAATGGGTGGGTAACCCATATCCTGCCTCGCGCTGAAAGGATGATGATGAGAAAGAGTGGGACGCGCTCCATATGCTGCTATTCGAAGGCGATGATTGGAACGGTTCAAAGAAAAAAGGGGGACAAGCAATTCACATTGGAGAGCAAAGCTCAAAAGGAAAATTCTGTCAAATGTGAAAGAAAAAAATTCAGAAAAAAAAACAATCGAGTTGAGTGAAGTCTTCGGACCAAACAAAACGAGAAAGTTTCGAAAGCTATCCTACCAAAGAAAAGAATAAAAAAAAGTTGAGTTCCTCATCACTTGGATTTCTCACGTGCCAGAGAAAGCAAACTCAGCGTATGCAAGTGACTATGACCTAGAACTGAAGAATGGAGTCAGGAGTCTAAAGAGAACTATCTCCCGGTCATCCATTGAACTTCATCTTGACTTCTCAGGTAACATGTATCATTACAATTTCTCGCTGATCTTTATTGAAGAATGAATGTGAGCATATGTTAATGAACTGATTAGTGAGGACATCTCGGGTAAATTCAGTGTTTAATCGTTGGCATGTTAGAATTTATGAACTGTCGCGAGTCTTGTTTTCGTTCTTTGTTCGGGACAAACAAGTTTAAGTGTGGAGTGGTTTGATGGGGCGTATTTATACGACTCGCTAAACCGTTTAAACCCAACTATTTCGGCATGTTTTTATGTAAACAGTTACTTCTTAGTGTTGTTTGCATTTCAGGTGTTCGGAGTACATGAAAAGAGACTTGTGATTCAAAACGGTGTTTTTAGAGAGCCGAATGCGAAACTCGACGAAGGAGGTGCAACTCAGCGTGTACCGCGCCTGGAGACAACTTTAGTCTCGCACGCTAGAGACTAATGTCTCTTGATGGCGCGCTCGCTAATGTCTTCTTGGGACGCGGTCAGCTTATGATGACTTCGAAGGAAAGGGTGCGCATCTCAGTGAGTTCGGCGCCAGCAGGCAACATTAGCCCCGCGCGCCGAAACTTAATGTCTTCTCCGGCCGCGCGAACTAATGTTTTCTTGGAGCGCGGTCCGCTTATGATGACGTCAGCAATCGGGCCCGCGGCCCAAAATTAATTTTTAGAACCCGATTTCAATTAGGGTTTCGAGAGTTTCAGAATGACACGGAAGCTCGGACGTGACAGGAGTTTTGGAACAGAACCGGACGGAATTTTTGCAGTTTGGCATGAACAGTATTTACGGCGCGAACAGTGTTTCCGGCGTGAATAGTGATTTCGAACGGTTTTGTTATTCTTTTCAGATTAATGTATTTTTCAGTTATGACTATGAGTAGCTAAATTTCCGTTTCAGTTTAGGGATTTTCAGTTAGTGACACATATGTTTGAGACTTAGATTTAATGCATGTTTCTATTCAGTCGTAAATTCTGGATCTTAAATTGCATAAATTGTATTGCACGGTTAGCGTATACTTTGTCGTGAAACTATCCGCTCATCAATTCTAATTATTAACTCTTATCGAAGCTTTGCCGTGAAGACAAGTAATAGAATCTAGGCTTAGTATCACCTTTGTCGGGATACTTTAGGTTATTACCTTTGTCGGAGTGACCAAACGTTTGAGTAGGATCATATCTTTAGAAGTCGATGATAACAGTCATTATTGAATTCCCTGAGCTGAATACTTCTCTCGATTGACATTCACACTTTTATTACATTCGTTCTTGCGACCATTTACTCAAAACCCCCCTTTAGTTCCGTATTTACAGGGAATCGCTTCACAGTCAGTTCTCTTGGGTTCGACCCTTGCTTGCCGCTACACTAGATAAAGCTTGGAGATATAAATACAAATTTGGCGCGCACAACGACGCGCATCAGTCTACTTTCAGGACAGTACCCATTTCCTTATTTATGCTTGATCTTTATTACATGCTTAGGGACAAAGCAAATTTTTGAAGTGTTGAATGAAAACCTCATCACTTATATATATTTTAGTACTTTGTTTTTCTTTCAAAGCTTGCATGATTTAGGATCACGAGCATACGCTCACATGTCACGACTACTCGACTTTCTTCTCTTTTACCGTATAAGTTAGCTAAGATTTACAGTGATTACTTGAACTCTAGTTTGAATGTTTGTTGATGTTTTGTTTAGTTACAACTCTTCATGCCATGGGCTTTTCATCAATTGCATACTTAGTGAGCTCTTGACACTAAAAGCATGTCTAGGGCTTTAAAAAAATCGAACCACCAACATTACTAGCATGATAATAGCATATCACATGACTTCCCATGATCTAATTTTCACATCTATGATATTCGATAGCATTTTTAGGTCTCATTCATAGTCATCATGCCATATGTCAGTCTTAAGTGTGGAGTCCCTCCGAATTGAGGGGGGATAACCAAAAGAAGTAGGAAACGGTCCCATAAAGTCTATGCCCCATATATCAAAACCTTCATCAACAATTATCAAATTTTAAGGCATTTCATTCCTAGCAGAAATATTTCCTAACATCTGGCATCTATCACAGTTCTTACAATGATCATAAGCATCTCTATACAAATGAGGCAAAAAGAATTCATTATCCAGAATCTTCCTAGCAGTTTTCTTAGGACCAAAATGTCCACCACAAGTATGTTCATGACAAAATAGATGAAATCTCATTGTCTGGCACACATCGTCTAACTATCTGATCAACGCCAATATTCCACAAATAAGGATTCCCATATATAATATCTAGAATCATGCTTGAGTTTCAATCTTTGAGAGATAGAGGAAACTTACCCCCTCCCCCACTAGATAGTTAACTATATTACCATACCATGGTGTCTTCATATGCACAGGGAAGACATGCTCATGTCTCGGTTATCGCCACCGCATCTTCCTTCTTGACTATTCTGCTCAGGTGTTCAGCTACTTATTCTCGATCCCTTTCTTATTCACCACAATCTAAGGTCCATCTCAAAAATCATGGTATGTTGGTGACAAGATAGTTGGTAGGCTTACTTATTAAGCAATCACAAACACCTCTCACAATCGATGTGGGATAAATTGAGGCGTTACATACACCCCCACTTTAATCCTCTTAACGTCCTCGTTAGGGCGTACAGAACATATCACATGATCGTCCCTCCATTCGGTGACCTTTGTCACCTACTGCGGAGGGTCGGCTCTGATACCATTTGTAACGACCCGACCGGAAAGGCCGATCCGAGCCATTATAAGTATAGTCTGTCCCAACTATCTCTTGTCACTGCCATCCCCTATGTCACCACAACCTAGGGTCCATCTCAACAACTAAGGTATGTTGGTGACAAGATAGTTGGTAGGGTACTTACTAAGTAATCACAAACACCTTTCCCAATCGATGTGAGATAAATTGGGGCGTTTATGATAGTGGTGATATTGTGATTTGTGATGTTAAGGTAGTGGGGTGGTGGTGGTGGTGTTGTGTTGTGGTGATGAATAGTAATTTATATATTTAAGTTAAGTACTTAAGTAAAGTAAAGTTTAGTTTAGTATTTAAGTAAATAACTTCAACTCAAAAGAACAGGCCTCACTATACAAAAATCTTATCCGAAATCTAAATTTTTAATTTTTAATTTTTTAATTATCTTTATGTATTTATATGAATATGATATCGTAAGTAACTATTTGATTATAAATATTCCACTAATTTTTTAAATTATGATTCAAAAATATATATCTTTTATTTGATGAATAGTATATGGAGGTGCTGATTTTTGAATTGGTGCATAAAATACATACGAAATAAATAATGTTTGTTTAAAAAATGCTCATTGAGCACCATCTAGAATATAGGAGGTGCTCTTAAAAGTTATTATTTTTTGATAGACCTCAAGTTATTTGATTAGTTAATTCCAATAAAAAAATGTCAAATCGTTTTGTACGTCAATTGGACATTAACCTAGCAAATAATATGAAAAAAAAAAAACTTAACGAAATTAGTTTTCTATTAAAAAAATGAGATAAAATGAATGTGAGACACACTTTAACAGGTCACTAGTTTTTGGGAGTTTCGATTATTATTTTGTAACTGAAAAACCCTAAATCTTGAATCAAACACAGTCGACTGGTCTCGTCGTCAGGATGCTCTCTCGCATCATTTACAGATCTTCCAATTCTTCCAGATTCCTATCCCTAATCGCACCCTCCTCAAGCAGCAATAATTCGACACCCTTCTCCTTCTACACCCTTAATCCCCCGACCTATGTCCCTCACAATGCTTTCCGGCGCCTCTTCTCTTCTGGAGCCTCCGACAACGGAGGCCGCCAATCCGATTTCTGGGGCACTTACCAGGAAGAAGCTACGAAGACGGGCTCAGTCTTCGATGAAGATACCGGAGTTAGTGGGAGTACCAAGGATGTCGTTGATCATGATTGGTTAGCGCCCGATGGGTCCTGGAGTTTAGGAGATGACCCCAATGAGAATAATTTTTTCGATCTTGCTGAATCTCTGCAGGAAGTCGGCGATGATAGGATTGCGACGCAGACTAATGAAGTTGACCGGATTAAGGAAGACCAGCAGTTGGAGCATGAGAAGCAGCAGCTTACTGCTGCGTTTAAAGGCATGTATTCTCTTCTCCATGCCCTTTTACACTCTTTCACTGTCTATGAGGGAACTAACTTGCTATTGATCATCAACACATTCTATTTTTAATCTCCACATCCAAATTTAGTCGTATTTGTCATTTTTCAAGTCCTAATCTTATGTTTTAACATGTCCATCTTCTGCCGTCTTTTACATTTAGGGAAAACAGATCCTCATTTTATTTTTTACAAAATGATTTGGGTTTGTAGTTATGGTCTGTATGAAATGTGTCTAATGATTACTTGTTGATATAAATCCAGCTTACATAGTGTTTGGACTAATAATATAAAGCCTCTCAATTGATTGCAGGTCCAAACCGTGCATTTGGTGACCTTGTTGCTGCATCTGGAATCACAGATGATATGCTGGACAGCTTGATGGCCCTCAAGGATTTTAGTGGGATTGACGGACTGCCCCCTTTAAAAGATATCGAGGATTGGAGGTATCAAAAATCAACACAAAAATCAGCTAGAGCTGAGATTGAACGCCAGAAACAGGAGGAAGTTGCCAGAGCACGGGTGAGACAGGTAGATAACCAGGGAAGAGCTTACGGCACTGGAAGAAGGAAATGCAGTGTAGCTCGCGTTTGGATCCAACCTGGTGATGGGAATTTTCTTATTAATGACAAGCAGTTTGATGTTTATTTTCCATTGCTTGATCAACGTGCTGCACTTCTACGACCTTTCACTGAGACGAAAACATTAGGCCTCTGGGATGTCAATTGTACTGTGAAGGGTGGTGGGACAACAGGTGAAGTTGCATCTTTTGTCAATGCTCGCATTTCCATTAAGTCTATTAGCTGAATGCATATTCTGTTGTCGCTTCTGTTAAAATCAACCTCTTGATTTTCTCGGATGATCTTTACTGCTGGTACCAACAGTAGCGAGAACCATTTCTCCAGTAAAATGTATAGGTTTGTTCCAAATAGCTTATGATTGGTATTGTTCTGGTTCAAAATAAATAATGAATTATGCTGTTTAAGGGCTTAGCACCACTCTTCTTTTTTTTATTGTGTGTGTGCAAAAAATTTAAGTTACTGCATCACAATCTTCCTATTCTTTTAGCTGCCAAGAAGAAAAGCAAAAACGTGAAAGCAGCTCCTTGTGTTATTCTCTCTAGGTTATCCATCCCTCCTTTAAATTGTAAGCTTTCACCTTTAGCCAACAATAGTCGGTAACTTATAGCTTGGGGTTTACGTAGCTTGAGAGGTTGCTTCAAGTGTGTTTACCCAGCATTTTGAAAGTTTCGTACAATGAAGTCGCCACAAAATGAACTTGTGAATATCCGAAATTGTGAAAATCTCATTTTGGTGCACCATCATTACACCGCAAATTTAAGTTTCCTTCATGCAGTTCTGTTTTTTTTTTCCACCCATCTCATGATCACCGCACCACTTGGAAGTCCTAGAAATTTAGGTCACACTTATCTATTATGCACTTGTTATAGTTCTTTATCTATTTAACAAAAGCTGAGTACTCATCGAATTCCATTTTTGATTCAGGACAAGTCGGTGCAGTACGTTTGGGAATTAGCCGGGCATTGCAAAACTGGGAACCTGGACTGCGTCCTGCCCTTAGAGCTGGTAAGCTTTTTAATCAGTGACAGTAATTTATTCATTTAGCCCATAGTATTATTTATGTGCCAGGTGATGTAGAATGAAATGAAATAATTAACCCATGTTCATTTTTGTGCTAGTGAATTAATTACTTCATTACAAAACCTGCCACCTGCCTCTCTCACCTCCCAGTACTTAATTATTTAACTCGAAATTACCCATCACATTTTTGTATCATGGTTTCTTTGTCTATCTTTTTAATGGCTGAAAGTACCATTTGTCTTTCTTGCGTATCTAAGCATTCCATCCTTTATGTTTTGCCCAGTTGGTTTCTTGACAAGGGATCCAAGGGCTGTTGAAAGGAAGAAACCTGGCAAAGCAAAGGCAAGAAAGAGTTTTGCATGGGTCAAGCGTTGATCAATCGTGCTCGTTATTTGTTGTTGGTTTAGGGGGGTCTAAATGTAACTTGTGATACACTCACCTGGATATGGGTTATATTCCGCGTTCTATGTGAAACAGAGTTCTTGGCAAGGGTGTTGATCAATAGAAGTGATCAGCTCAAACTATTATCTATAGAAGAGCTCATTGTGCCTCTGCGTTAAGCAGTTCAGTCTTATTGCTTTGTTCTGGCTCATCTCTGCTTGCATCAATTACATGTAGTGTAGTCAAAGTTCTTATATCTATTATAAGTAAAACATCCTGTGTCCAGGTCAAACAAATGAACAATACTGCCTTTTTTCATAGCTGTGGTCCAATGACAAAGCAGTAATTTTCACCGATCATACCATGGTAAAAGTGTGTTTTGGGACGGCAATCAAACAAAATTTGTTTTCGGATCGCCGAATGAGTAATGGTGTATGCGCTCTTGGGGGCTGATTTTAAGTTTAAGAACTCTAATAACAAAGGATTATTAGCTCCGTGAAGTCTAAAACAAGACAGAGAACAAACAAACAAAAGCGAATAGATATGAGGACAAGAGAACATAGGGTTTCGATTCTACCAAAAAGATAGATTCAATATGTCAGTTTTATGACACTGTCCAGTTATATGACCTTTAGTTTTCAGTCTCCCTACTCTGAACGTATTAGCCTCTTAGTGATAATGCAAACCTTTCTTGTCAGTCCACAAAAATGCATAAATCACGCAATAAGTAATAAAGGATCATATGAAACTTGCATAACACATAGATACATAAAAAATCTTAAACATAGCGTAAAAGAATGTCCGACACACATGAACCCTATAATTGAGCTACTAGTCGCACATAATGTAAATAATAGTAATATACATCAAAAAAGGGTAGAACAAGAATGTACAAAGGAGAGTATTAAAAGACTAATTCGGCCACGATATAGTTTATCGTCCCTCTCTTCACTGGATCTTTGTCTTCTTGGTGTGGTTGACTCGTCGTCTTACCTTGAATGAAGACCTCATGTGATTCTTCTTAATTCAGTAAATCACACCGAGATAGCAGATATTATGTTTTTTAATATATCCAATCTCAAGATAATTTAGAGGTGGCGTTGAGCTCTATACTCCGGAACACTCATTTCCAAACTTGTCTAATATGCTTTCAATGTAGTGTGACTAAACTTAAGACAATTCCATCATTAGTCCGTGAAATTACATCATATGAACATTTGAGCATGTCATCTACATATAAATATAGAATCACATAACAGTGCTGAGTGCTTTTAATACTCTTTGATTTTAAATTCATTTGACATCATCTCACAACGTCAAATTTTTCATGCCACTACTTTCGGCTTGTTTTAGACCATAGAAAGTTTGTGATAATTTACACACTTTTCTCTCTTTGACATGCTTTATATAACCCTTAGATTGTTCGAGATAGATTTTCTCAAAATTTTCAATGATAAAAGCTATTTTCACATCCATTTGATGTAATTCACTAATGGCCTAAAGCAACAATTGCAATTATCATCCATATGGATGTAATTCTCATTATTGGAGGATAAGTGTCAAAGTAACTAAGACCCTCTTTTTGTCTATATCGTTTGATTACATGTCTCGCCTTGTACCGATTGTGTTATCCACTTTCATCATCCTCGTTAAGATCCACTTGGAACCAAGTGTTGATCCACTTGGAACCAAGTGTTTTACTTCCAGGAGTAGGATCAACCAACTCCCATGTGTGGTTTTGCATGATAGAATAATTTCGCTCATTATGACTTCTTTCCATTAGAGACTCTCTACTGAATTTATTGCCTCTTTATCAAGAAAGACGAGCTGGGTTCATTTCATCAGTTCCTTGAAGATGTTGAATACTCAAGAACTCGGTGAAGATGAGTAGAATTGGAAGAACCTAGACAAAGAAAAGCGAGCAATGATAGAAAAATTATTTGGTCTTGATGCTATCCTCATTCTATTAGAACCTCGAGCCATTAGTTTAGTTAAGCATCCCAACACTCATAAGTATCTATAAGAAATTTTCTTCCTTTAAAAGACTCATAAGGAGATTTCTCTTCTTGATTGCGAGGTACCCAAGGTAATTTTTTGATAAGATGGCTTCCTTCACATTCCTTGCAGTAATTCCAAAATTAACAACACTGGATTCATCATTTCTTTAAGAAATCGATTCTTAAGTTCGGCAACTCCATTTGACTTAGGAGAGTAAGATGGATTGACTGCGTGAATGATTTTCCATTGTGCACAAAAGGCCCCAACGGTGCCAAATATTCACCTCTACGGTCACTTCACAATCTTTTACTCGAGCCAGCTTGAATACTTAGAAATATGAAAGAGTCGATTTTGAATATGAGGCTCAACGAGTTCAATATATTTTTAATCGAGCCAAGTTTGAGTTTTGTAATACTCGGTTCGACTGGGCTCGTTCACTACAAGAAAAACTGCTAAAATCCACAAAGCAAAACCAACGGGTTGTATTTTGTCGGTTATATATGTAAAGGCCACAAAAAATGGTGGGAATTAGTTCTGTCGATTATATTACTTGTAAAAGCAACAGATATTTGTCAATAAAAATACCGTTGGTATTTGTTCGTATATACCACAGACTTTCGTAGGAAATAAATGTCGTAAATAATTAATTTTCTAAACTAGATAATGAGTAGCTTTTACTTTGCTATTTGCAACAAAAATATGGTTGGAAATAATTCTGTTGCTACTTTATGTTTAATTCCAACAGATATTTGTCGTTACTAAGATCCGTGGATTTTGCCTATCATATACCTAAAAGAATTTCCGTAAGAAATAAAATTTGTAAATTTAATTTTTGGAATTTTTTCGTTGTTGCATATTCTCTGTAAGATAGTACTTCTTAGAACAATTTGGTTTTAGAAAAACGCACGAATTGGATTCCAGTTGGTCTTCACCAGCCACTACCTTCCTTTGGTTTTCCAGTAACAAGCATCCACGTCTTCTACTCCTTCCCTTCATCGGCTGGTATATACCACTCTAGCAGCCAATCTCATACTTCTCATCTCCTCAAGGTATATTTCTTTACGCCATTGATTAGTGGCTGGTTTATTTCACGATTAGGATTAGCTCATTAATCTTGATTAGATCCTATGTACCTCCAACTACGATTTGACTGCTTTAGCAGATACATGTTTGTGTTTAATTATTTATCCTTTCATCGATTCACCATAGAAAGTTCATATTTTTCAAATTGAGAAGAGAGTAGACAGATCCACTATTTGAGAAAGGGGTTCCTCTTTTGATTTTTTTTGTTTTGTTTTTTATTTTCTACATATGTGCAGAATTTTCACGTCACTCGCTCTCCCTGGGATCCCTTCAAATAACAAAACTCAACTATGATAGTTTTAAAATTTTATTGATATAATACTTCAATGAATATCGTTAGTTGTCGTTGTACTAAATTGTCTACGTATCAGTGTATAACTTATCACTTTGTTTTGATTTTTCTTATAGATGTCCTCCGACCGCCAATGGATGTATAAGAGGGTCATTAGTAATGGTACCGGGTTAAGACCAGAATTCAAATTGGGGGTGGCTGAGTTTCTAAATTTTGTAAATGAAATATTAACAGGTTCTTATTAGCAAAAGCATGGATCTAAATTACCAACTCAATCGAATTGTGGTGGGTGTTTTGCGGAGGATCTATTTTTCAAAGTTGTGAACGAAACCTTGCAAAACGCAAACTCAAATGCATTGCTCAGCGAAGCTTCAGTGTCAAGTGAAGAAGTAAGAAGTTTGGCTGAAAATGTTGCCGCTAATGGGGGCATTTCTAACTCAGAAAATAGTACAATGACGGAGAACACAAAAGTCGTCCGCCTTGTTATAAAGACATTGGAGAGCATATATTCAAAAATTCAACATTTGAGTAAGGTAATAAATATTAATTTTTTACTTTATGACATGAATTTGACAGATTGCACACTTAAATATGCTATGATACATTATTCGTATATTAATTTCTATTTGTATAATTCAGGAAAAACAAAATGATGGCCAGAGAAGTGTTGCAAGTTCTAGCGATGATGATGCACTTGGAGTAGATTAACAGATTAGCTAGTAAACTTTGATACTTGGCACTTTTTACGTTTTCCCTCTTCTGTTCAGAACAATTTGTACTTTTATTCAAGTTTAATATTAATGCTTCTTTCGTATTAATTAAATGTATTAATTTTGTTTTCTATAAATTAATTTTAATTTTAATTTTTTATAAATATAAACGACAAACATTAAAACCCACAACTTTGTTTGTTGGAAACTCAATATTTTATAACCGACAGATATTTGTTGAAAATAAAATCATAAATTCGTAGGAATTAGAAAAGGGCAAAATAGTAAACTTATTTTATAATCAACAAATGGTAAAACCCACAAATTATCCGTTGATTTTATCTTGATTGTAACTGCGCGCAACTTATAAAACCAACCGATTTATTGTTGAAATTAATGTCATAAATTCGAAGCTAATAAAAAATGGTATAATAGTAAATGTATTTGATTAACAATTTACCCACGAATATTAGAAACGACGGATTAATCGTTACTTTTGATGATTTTTCCATTATTTTCAATCGATTTAAGCAACAGAAATTATGTAGATAAAATCTTCAAAACCAACAGATACAATAAAATCTACGCCCCTATAACCCACGACGTACAAACGGAAATATCCGTCATTTTTAATCCCATAACCAACGGATATAGGCTAAAACTAACGGAACGTGCCGTTGATTCTAGCAGTTTTTCTTGTAGTAGTTTGCAGCCTTAGAACAAAGTAAAAATCGGTAGAAAAATAAACTCGACGTCTACGCCGGTTAATTTCGGCCAATATGAAATTGTGATTTCTCATGATATCATAGTGAAAGTAAAGCACATGTGGTTCTCGTCAGTCTTATCGATAACAAGCTCTGATTTTGTTATTCTTATGAATCTCATTTAAGAACCAAATATGACTGATGACAATAAATATGGTTGATCTCCAAACCCTAGACTAAAAATTCTTAGTTTTACTAGTGACGTAGATGATCCCTATTGAGTAAGCAGCAGTGAAGCTATAAACACTCTATAGTTGGTGAGATTCTAGCCTGATAGCACGGAAACGGCAGCTCGGGCTAAGCTGTCGTTTCCGAAATGCGGAAGCTGGGGGTTAGGGTTTATTTTGTAATTTAAAATAATTGATATATTAAAAAAATAAAAGAAACCCTATCTAACTTACCGCTACCATTCACCTTTTGAGTTTCGATCGAAAGTCGCTTTTTTAATAAAGAAACCCAATAATTTAAAAAATTAAAAGAAACTCTGAAGTATTTTAAATAATTATAAATTATATTTAATTTATATCGACGTTTCCTGACGTTTCTACTTTTTCTAATTTTTTAATTTGTTCATTCCACGCTTCCTCCCATTTCTGTTTCCTGTTTCCTTTTCGGTGCTACTTAGTGATGCAGCGAGTGTGGGCAAAGGGATGATGAAGCCTGAATTCGAAACCCTAGGCACAATTGCAAACTATATAGAGAGAACTCTAAATTTTTATTAATTTCCAAAGACTATTTTCCCTACTTCCCTGGCTCTGTTTATATAGTAAACAGAACCTACAAATTAGGAAACAGAATATCTATCTGATCGAATCTAAATTCAAAATAAGGAAACCTATCTAAAAACATAAAAAATTAAAATTAAAATAGTAAAACACTTCCGGATGGGCCCATAAGCCCACGCATCACGAGCAAAGCTGGTGATTTCGAACCGTGTCGTCATTCTCTTCGAAACGAAGTATTACACGACCCAATCGGACCATGGGCCGCTCCCTCTCGCTAATGTGCACAGCCCCTGTTAACGTGCACCTTATGATGATCCATTTCTCCGCATATTGAAGTGTCAATCGCTTCGCATCATCCTCTCCAGGTTCTAGCTGGTGTTCCCTATAAATGTTTCATGAAAATTGGTCTTCCTACATCATCCAAGTTAGGTTTAGTTAGGGAAGAATATTCAATGTCATCTGATCCTTAAAGCTACTTAGATGCCATAGGTGCTTCATGTTATTATTTCGAGAATAGTTCAATGTCCAACATTGTGCTTTGATAGATATTGCATTCAAGATATGTTGCATTAGTCTAGAAGTATCTGCATGCAAAATATGCAAATTCTAACATTGCGAGAAAATGTACTCTTAGGGAAGATATCAATAACATGATTTAGAGAGAGTAGCCAGCAATTATGAAAAGTTATCAACTTAATGGTATGAATTGGATTCAATAAGCGCATAGATGACTGCTTGGATTGCCGGGCGAGGGCTAAAAAAGAGAGAGGACAGGGTGGCGTAGTTCTTTATGAGACTGAACTAATCACATGCTCAATTGAGCACATATTCTAACTTGAAAGGAGTTGCCGACTATAGATGTCACATATGATATGGTTCACCAGAAGAAATATAGAACTGGAAGCATTTGTGTGGAAATTTGAGCGTTAGGTATCCTCCTAGACACAATTTGTTGCATCAAAGATCTGGTGGCAAATCTCTGGTCATTTGAATAAATTCAACGCATGAAATACAAGAGGTTGTCGATAGAATTATCATTAATTAAAAAGACATATCCATTAATGAGTGCATAAGTAACCTAGTTTAAATTACTCCAGCTCCACAACTTGCAAGGTGAGTCAACTTTTAGCTTTGATCAATACACCAGGAATTATTTGGGAAATAATATAAGTTTATATGGCGCTTGCCTCTATTCTCATTCTTCTGTTGATAGAAAGAGTTCTTGGTGCTACATACCATTTTTTGTGCAATCTAATTTTATTGAGTGTATCAATAAATTAAGACATTTATTTTGTGCAGCCTAAATTTATTGAGTGTATCTCAAATAATGGGAGAGAGTCATAAACTTCAAGATTTGTTTCAAAACTAAGGGATGTATTCATATACTTTTCAACAAAATGGTATGATGGAAAGAAATTATATGCATGTTTAGAGATCTTAGCTGGTCCTGTGTAACATAACCAATATTATTCAGGGATATCAATAAAAGACTTCCTATACCATTACTAAATGGTAAAGCCATTAGACCTTGTTGATTCATTTTATTCATGTTATTAGTCATTTAACCTTGTCTCTGATATTTATGCTAACAATTTATGTAAAAAAACTTTAGGGTTCAACAAGTTAGAGACATGGAGAACATATATATGCTTTACATAAAGTTGCATGGTTATGATCATATAAAATTGACTTATTTATGTTTTACATGTTTAATTTATTTGTTATGAGTTTGATACACGCTAGACAGAGTAGAATTGTTTATTTTTCTCTATACATTGCCATCTTTTTCGCTAGCTTCTTTTGAATTTACATTTGTTCCAAGTTAATCCCTCCGCTTTAATTTGAACAGCCACTTAAAAATCAATTCACATCAAATGCACATACATTGACTACTCCTAGGATCCATCCCTTGAGTTAAAATGTATTATAAATTATTTCTGACTACGATTTACCCTTAAAATTCTCACTTGAGAGCTACATGGGATTTAAGTTACGCTTGTCACGCACATGTATTGTGTGTGTGAAACATGACCCAAATGAAGCTCAATCTCTTCAAGCTATACATAGAAGGACGTGAGATACAAAAGACCTTTCTAATCCACTTCTACATGAGAAACAAGGTTTAAACTAAAGAGAAACTTGACAATCATAAAGCATGACCATGTTCTTTTGCATTTATATTTTTAGTAAATAAATTAAATTAAGTACGCTAATTATTATTTTTTATTAGTGGTGTGTTGTTTTTATAGTGGTGGGTTGTTGTAGTTTTGAAAGTATTGTGGTAATGGAGGTGGTAGTAGTGGTGATAGTGTTGTGGTAATGTGGTGGTAGTGGTGGTGGTGGGTTGTTGTTGTGTTGTGGTGGTGGTTGTTTTTTGTGGGGTGGTGGTATGGTGTTGTGGTGGTGGTAGTATTTTTATGGTGGTGATAATATTGTGGTTGTGGTCAGTGGCGGATCCAGAGATTCGAGCCAGAGGGTCACAAATTTTTTTTTTACGAATTTCTTAATATTTTATTAAAAAATAATTTTTTTTTATAAAATTTGGGGGGATCCCGGGACCCTCAGAAACTGTCATTGGTTATGGTAGTATTTGTGGTGATGGTGTGGATGTGTTGTTGTGGGGGTGGTGGTAGTCTTATGGTGGTGGTGGTGATAATGTGGTTGTGTCGTGGTTGTGAGGTTAAGGTAGTGGGGTGGTAGTGGTAGTGGTAGTGGAGTGGTGGTGTTGTGGTGGCGGTGGGTTGTTGTTGTGTTGTGGTGGTGTGGTGTTTTTGTGGTGGCGATAGTAGTCTTTTTGTGGTGATGGTGGTGATATTGTGTTGTGGTGGTGATGAATAGTAATTAAAGTACGTAAGTTAAATAAAATTAAGTTAAGTTAATTAAAATTAAGTTACGTTCAATACTTAAGTAAATAACTTCAGCTCAAAAGAACAATCTTAAAAATAGAAAGTATGACAGTGTCATGCTTCATAGAATATGCTAGCTTTCTTATCACCCACCTTCTACTTTTTTGTTCTTAATCTTTTATTTCATGATATATATTGTAACATCTACAAGGATGAGTATTGATGCTATCATAGGATCCTATGGTCTAGCTTGTACCGGATATGTTTCCTATGAAATGAATTACTATGGTTTTTATATTTATATAGGAATTCTCCATAATAACTTATCTGTGGACGCATGTTTGTGTTTGACAAAACCCTTTCATGCATGAGCACTCGGGCAAGTATAAGAATATTCTGACATGGTGAAATGAAAAGACATAACCATTAGAAAACTGGCATTACCTATCAGTGAGCACAGTAGTGAACAATTACTAATTGTTTAGTAGGAAAGTTTGTATTGTATGCTTTCAAAACCAAGTCTTAGTTGATCTCTAATCCATTCAATTAGGCAACAACATTTATTGATTGAATGGTTTAATTGACATGTTGCTGGTTGTCTGGATTAGTAGTAGTAGGAGGTCAAAAATACAAAGATGCAGAAAATCCTTGTATTTGCCTAGATAAGACGGATGGTCGAGTTACAATTGCGGAATTACCCCCAAATGACCCTCGGAATGATGGATTTGTCGGATTACAAGGTGGCTTTCGGCTAACTAAGGCAATCTATGCCCAGATTGCGGCAAACTATGCCCAAAAGACTAGGATTCTCCCCCAATGGTGGCTGAATTCCTTGGATGACCCTCTCTCACTAGAATATTGATCACTGGGATGACTCCCGGATGCCTAGAAATGTGCTGGATGCTGGGATTTTATAGTACGCATTATGACCTTTGGGGTGCCCCGGAATATGCATGGTCACTGCCCTTGCTGACACTTGGATGTGACTTGCTGAGATGACTTGACTCTGGTCTGGCAGACCTGCGGACTGTGGCTTGGCTGGCCTGGGAGATGTGCGGGCTTCTTGGGTGACTCTGCGGATTCTGGCCTGGCTGGACAGTTTGCGGACTCTGGCCTGGCCAATGGGCGGCCATTTCTGGGCAGGATTGGGCAGTGTGCTGGATTTCTCGGACAGGGCAGACGGCATGCGGAAATCCTCAAGTGGGCTGACCTTGTCCTTCGGGAACTCTCTCCTAACTTGGTCGAGCTCGATGGGCAGGTTGCGGGAATCCTCGACTGGGCCAGGTCTTCGTGCGGGAATCCTAGACTGGTCCCGGGCCTCATGCGGAAATCCTCGGCTGGTCCGGGTCTGCGCGCGGGAAACCTCGGCTGGGCCTGGTCCTTGTGCGGAAAACCCCGAGTGTGGCCCGGCATGTCCCGATCTGGCCCGGGCAACGGCTGGGTGTTGCGGACTTTGGCGAGGTCCTGGGCAGATGAGGGAAGGTCCATCTGCGGGAACTCATCACGACCCGCCCCCCAAAGAATGACCTTGCCCTCAAAGTCAAAGTCGGCGAACATCTCGGTAATGTCCTCCATGAGTTCCCAAGTGGCTTCATGCTCCGGTAGTCGGTCCCATTTGATTAGAACTTCACGTCCATTTGGCCCTTCTCGGACTCCTCGTAGACCCTCTAGATTGTATGAGTTTCGGTAGCCTAGAAACCACTTAGTTTGATGGACTTTACTTGGGTCGCTTGGTGGTCCGCTTGCTGGTTTTAGTTGAGAGACGTGGAAGACTGGGTAGATTGCGGCCTCTTTTGGTAACTTTAGGCGATAAGCCACTTCGCCTATGCGCCCCTCGATCTGATAGGGCCCATAGTACTTTGGTGCCAGCTTGGGTTTGATTCTCCACGTCAATGTGAGTTGCTTGCCTGGTTGCAGCTTGAGGTATACATAGCTGCCGATGTCGTAATGGATGTCCTTTCGGTGCTTGTCAGCTTGCTTCTTCATAGCACGTCTGGCCTTGGATAAATGTTCCTTCAACTCAGTGAGAATCTTGTCGCTATCCACTAAGGTTGCCTTCACTTGTTGAACCGGACTTGCCCCTTCTTTATAAGGAATAAGCTTGGGCGGATCCCGTCCATAGAGTGCTTTGAAGGGCGTAGTTTGGGTAGACGTGTGAAATGAAGTATTGTACCAGTACTCTGCCCACGGTAGTAACTTTACCCAGTTCCTCTAATTGCCTGCTACAAAGCAACGTAGATATGTCTCAAGGCTTCGGTTGACGACCTCGGTTTGCCCATCCGTTTGTGGATGGTAAGCAGAACTCCTCTTCAAATGTGTCCCGAGTCCCTTGAATAGTTGCTGCCAAAAATTGCTCAAGAAGACAGCATCTCAATTTGAAATTATGACTTCGGGAATTACATGCAGTCGGAGGATTTCCTTCATGAAGACATCTACCACGGTTGCTGCGGAGTACGGATGTCCCAGAGGTATAAAGTGGGCGTACTTGCTCAATCTGTCGACTATCACATAGATAATTGAGAAGCATTCGCATTATGGTAGTCCGTCAATGAAATCCATTGTGATTTCTGCTCAGACTTGGCTAGGCACTTCTAAGGGTTGAAGTAGTCCCGCTGGTGCTAAGGCCACGTATTTGCTGCGTTGGCATTCTTCACAGGCAGCGACAAACTTCTGAATCTCCTTCTTCATGCCTTCCCAATAAAATTCAGCAGCGACTCTTTTGTAAGTCTTCAGAACTCCCGAATGGCCTCCGATTGTGCTGCCATGGAATTCTTGGCAAACAAGGGGTATTTGCTCCGAGCTGGATGGCAGAATAAACCGACCTTTGTAAAATAGGCGAGTTCTAATAAGTGTGTACCTCGTGTCTCCCTGCTTTAAGGCTTCGCGGAACTTGTCAAGCAGTGGGCTTTGGTTGTCCTTGTCTAATGCGTCCCAATTCATGACCCTTTGCACGGTTGCGACTTTTAGTGATGCCTCTTCAAGGTTGCCTTCAATCTTGCTAGATAGTGCATCTGCCGCTTTGTTCTCCAACCCTGGCTTGTAATGGATTTCGAAATCATACCCAAGCAGCTTGGTTAACCATCGATGATGCTCTTATGCTACTAGCCTTTTCTCCAGCAAGAACTTCAGGCTTTTCTAGTCAGTTCGGATTATAAATCGCCGTCCCAGTAAGTGTGGTCTCCATTTGGTAACAGCTAAGGCTATGGCCATAAGTTCCCTTTCATAGATGGACTTCTGTCGGACCCTTGTTGAAAACACTTGACTCCAGTATGCGATGGGTCGCTGGTTCTGCATAAGTATTGCTCCAAGTCCGTACCTAGATGCATCGGCCTCCAATATGAATGGTTGCGAGAAATCAGGCAGGGCGAGAACTGGAATCTTGGTCATTGCCCCCTTAAGTGCGTTGAATGCCTCGGATGCCTTTGGGTTCCAACTGAATGCGTCCTGCAGCTCCTCAGATAAACCTTCAGAAATTTCACCAAACTCTGGGTGCTGAGAGACCATGATCCCATAGATGAGAGAGGGTAGCACAATAGGCTTGCTGGAGGAGGCACTCCCGGCATGAGTAGCCACCTGAGGGAACATAACACTGCCCAGGCTGATCTTCCTCTTCTTCCCAATAGAGTAGAGAAGGTTAGCAAAGTCTTTGTTAACCTTCCCCCTGTGAGAGCTAGGGATCCAATTTCGAATGCCCAGATGATACAACAGGGCAAACTTGGAGGTAAGCTCAGCAGCATTGAGGTTAGGACCACCCCAAGACAGGCACACTCCCCCTGTCAGAATCTTCGCCACAAACTCTGGCTTAACATCAGTGGGAGCTCTTGCATTCTCAGAAATTCCAAGAAATGCATCAATAATTTCAGGGGTAATAACCACTGACTTACCCCGTACCCATACTCAGCCGCTCCTTCATCTCCAAATTTCTCCTCCATATTCACAATAAATTCTCTAACCAGGATAATATTGAATCGGTGAGGAAAGGTTAGGGACTTGAGAAGATTTACCTCTGTCAGAAGCTGAATCATAGCAGCTGATCTGTACTTGTCGTGGACCAGTCTCTTCTCATACACAATGTGTTTCCTCTCAACAGCACTCCAGGATTGAGAGGCACTTCTATTTCTGAACCATGTACCTCCCACGGGCTTTTCCCTTGTCTGAAGGAGAAGGAGGATGTGCTGCAGCAGGTTCTTGTTCAGGAGACTCAGCCCCTGTTTACACCCCTTCACCAATAATGCCTGGGGACATGACAAGCGATCTACACTCTTCTGCAGAGGCTGCCACAGCAGCCTCTGCTACTTGTTCTTCTCCAGAGACAACTTCAGCCACAGCCTCTTCTGGCAGCACAGCAGTACTGGAGACAGGTTCTCCGTCACAAACCAACCGCCTCCTCTTCTGGGGTGTTTCTTTGTGTGTAGAGGGCTCGCCGTGCGACGCAGGAAGGGGTGCTGGTTCCCATACCACCACATCCAGGCGCTGAGCAGGGTCTTCGTTGCGAGACTTGGTCCTTCTTTCAGATCTCCCTTGTCGGTCTGCTGCCAGATTCTTCTTCAAACCACGTGTTTTCACCATTGCTGCAGAGATGAGAAAGGTTCGAGGAGTGCACAGAGGATGATCGGCAGTGATTTTTGGAAATCCCTTTGCACCTTTGTCTTTGCCCTAGAAAATATTTACCCGTTATTTTCTTTTCCATTTTGAAGTTGTTAGATCACGTGCCTCCCATGTGCCTCCTCCCATTATTAGCGACCAAAACATGTGAACAAGCTTTATTCTTGACCCGGTTGCTATAGCACAAGATAGCTGGTTCACCTATTCAGTTCAGACTGCACCTTTGTTCGGAGAATCCTTAAGAGGTTCTGGTGGAGCTTTCTTCACCCACATTTGAGACAAGCCAGAGTCTTTCTTCTTCTGATCTTCCATCCTCCTATCTCTTCCTTTGTCGTGTTTGGGTTTCCAAATCTGTAAAAACTGCTGTTTACATTTGTTTTTAACAATCCAGTGCCCTCGTGTAACAGTCTTAGCAATCCTTCTCTGTGATTCTTTCCAGGAACTGTTTTTCTGAGAAGCAGCATGAAACTGAGTCTTTATGCAGTATGTGTTGTTCCTGGATTTTACTCTTTCTTTTTCAACTGAGCAGGTTCTGCGCTGCTGCTTCAGATTAGAGTTGATCTTCTGATTCCCAAAACTTGTACAGATACCCTGTTTATTCTGAATCTTTTGTTTTATTTGAGAAGAATGTTGTGCCTGATGCTGCAGCATCCTCTTGTTCACATGTCTAGTTCCAACTTTCTCTGCAATTTTTGAGGAGTCATCTAAATTCTTTTTCTCATCTATCTCAACATCTGAGGCTTTAATGAACACTGTTCCTCTAGAGCTTTCTTCACCAGTGTATCCAAGCCCTGTTTTCCCTTTTCCAAGTCTTTGGTAAGACAGAATTTCGTCCAGGATATTACTCTGCGGATCAGCTGTCTTGGCGGTTACTGGAGAAGATTCAACGTTGATCTGCCTTCCAGAATCTTCCCTTTTCAGTATGGTAACTTGATTATTGAATGGGAATAGACATTTCCTTCGTTCTTCTTCCAAGAGCTTGACTCTGTCATTCAGGGCCTGATTGGTCTGAAGAACTGCCTCACATTGTTTCAGTATCTTCCTCAGAAGATCAGCAAAACTGTCAGAGGAGTCCTCTTCATCTTCACTTTCAGAAACTTCAATCCCATAGTGAATTTCTACCTTCTTTAGCTCTTTGAGGTTGACATCTGAAACACTGGTTAGCACAACACAGTTTTCTTCATCACTTTCATCCGAATCACTCCATTTTGCTGTCATGGACTTATTGTTCTTTCTCTCTGGATTTTTGAGGGGTTTGCTTGGACAGTCAGCCACAATGTGTCCATACCCTTCACAGTTCCAGCATTGAACTCCCTTTTTCATCTCTTTCTTGTCATCTTCATCCTGAGCTGGTTCTTTCCCTTTCTTCTTTCTTTCACTGCCCCTTCTGAATTGTCTTCGCGAGGAAGAGCTTCTCTCAGTTCTGGATTCCATGTTTTTCAGAAACTTCCCAAGGTTCTTAACAAGCATGCTCAACTGATCATCTGGAACTGTCTGCTTGGTTTCTGCTTCAGCTTTCAATCCAACATTCTTGTCCTTGGAAGAGGTGTCTTCTTTGACCAGTTTCATCTCAAATTGTTTGAGAGACCCCATCAGCTCTTCCAACCTCATGAATCTGACATTTTGAGCTTCTTCAATGGCCGTCACTTTCATGTCAAATTTTGTGGGCAGCGATCTGAGAACCTTTCGGATAAGCTTTTCTTCAGGGATGGGTTCACCAAGGGCATGAGCTTCATTTGCAAGATCACAGAGTTTAGCATTAAACTCAGTGACTGTTTCTTCATCCAGCATCCTCAGATTCTCAAATTGTGTGGCAATTATCTGGAGTCTTGACAACTTCACTCTATCCGTTCCTTCATGGGCAGTCTGCAGAATTTCCCATGCTTGCTTGGCCATATCACAGTTTGATATCAACCTGAAATTGTTAGCATCCACTGCAGCAAAAATTGCATTCAAAGCCTTTGAATTACCAGTTGCTGCAGCACCTTCTTCAGCAGTCCATTGCTCTTCAGGTTTTATTCTAGTCACTCCTTGCTCATCCATAGTGATTGGGGGAGACCACTGAACCACAACAGCTCTCCATGTCTTCTCATCAATAACCTTGAGAAAGGCTTTCATTCTAGCTTTCCAATATCCATAATTGCTCTCTTCCAATAATGGAGGTCTACTTGTGCTCTGTCCTTCCTTCATTGCCTTGGCTTCTTCAGAGACACTGTAGGATCTTTTAACTCTGTGTGTCGAGTTCCTGCTCTGATACCAATTGAAATTTGTAGTGTCTTAGTTCGACAGATTCTGTGAACAAGCAGTTGCTGCAGCACACTCTTGTTCACTTAAATATTGTCACAGCAAGCAATGAACAAGGCACAGGTTTGTTCACCCAGTTCGGCCAACCTGCCTACGTCTGGGGAGGACTATTCTCCAGTCCTCAATCCACTCAACTGAAGGTTCCAAGTACACTAGGTTACAACTCACGCAACCTATGCTACTCAACCTTATGTGGACCACTCAACACAATCAGAACAAGCTCTGATTTGTGTCTGCACACCCTCTACAATATGTCAATCTAGAATAGCTACAATCCTCTCAAAGAACTCAGCCTATTCTAAATTACACTACTCAGCAGGGTTGCTGCAGCAACAGCTGTAACACACAGCTGAAGCACAATGTCCGCGTCGCTCCAAGGCCTTCTGCCGAGCCGATCGAACCTCTCCAAGAGCGCTGCACACTCTGAGTAACTCCCCCTCACTCAGTGACCACCTGCCACTAGTGAGTACTGCCGCACGACACTCGACCGAGCCTTCCACCCGTCAGTTCTTCCGCGGCTGCCCTTGATCAACGAACAAGCTCCCCAGCTCTGAATTGGCTTCCAGATCAAGCACGAATCAGACTCTGCAAGTCCTGATTCTCTTCTGCAACTCTCACCTCAGCTCTGCGCTCAACGCTCTGCTCTTGGGTGATGATCGAAGTAAACTCCCGTAGCACACAACAAATTGCTCTCCGTGAATTCTGTGTATGCACTCGTGTATCCCCCAGCTTCGATCAACCGCTTCAGCCCTGAACACCTTCTGCTTAAATAGCTGCACCACTTTAAGCAATTTCCAGGTTTAGGCAATTAACCCAACAAGATCAATTATCTCCTAAAATCTAGGAGATTAGATTTGATTATTATCTCCAATGCAAATCTCCTTCTCTGACTAGAAAACCTCTCTGGAATAAACTCTTCAGCAATTTAGAAATTCTTCAGAAGCTCTGCATAGAGTTTCCAGCCATTCCGGACAAGCCCAGGCAGCTGCTATGCTAGGTCAGTTGAACCAGCCTGTTGAACAAGCTCCTGCTGCAGCATCCCCTGCTGCAGCTGCTGCTAGTTCACTTCTGCTTGGCTTGCTTGATAATTTGAGCTGTAGCAGCTCCTTGTTCACTTATGCTGGTTTTGTCAAACACTGCCATACTTGCATCATCAAAATCTAACAACAAATTAATTCAATAGACAATAGAAAAAAAAATTTGAAGTGTGCTTCATTTGTTGTAGCATGACTCAAATGCAAGCGTTTTTGAACTTTATCTTCCATGTTAAGAATGATAAAATCATTTTTTACACAAAAACTATTTACACTTTCCAAAAGCTCATCCCATTCATTCTCCCTCAATGCTAACAATCGGTCAACTAGTTAATATGACAAATTCTAAGATGAATGGAAGGGATGAAGCCATAAGGGGATTAGGGGAGGTGGCTGATCGCGCGTCGTTGTACGCGTCAAATTAATCCTTCCTCTTCCACTAGTACAGCGGTTAAGTCAGGGTCGATCTCCACAGGGAGCAAGTAGTTCAGTTTTAACCAGTGACCTACACTTACGAAAGCTGGGGGTGTGAGTGATTGGGGTTGCGCTACGCGCGAGTAATAGTCGTAAACGCAGGAATTGCACTA
The DNA here is from genome assembly GCA_963678935.1 of Umbilicus rupestris. Classification (NCBI taxonomy): domain Eukaryota; kingdom Viridiplantae; phylum Streptophyta; class Magnoliopsida; order Saxifragales; family Crassulaceae; genus Umbilicus; species Umbilicus rupestris. The sequence continues at coordinate 3,786,533 of OY787618.1, read as the reverse complement.
GACGTGCGCAGGCAGTAGAGATTAAGTACTATGACTATGAGAAGTATCGGCGCAGACAATCCTCTATGAGTGTATCCCTTATCATTGACTCTAAACGTCTATAGCTTGATGTTACTTAAGTTAGTGTCCGGTCAAGGCTTCCTAACATGTGCGCATGTTCCGATCAAGGTTCATGTGCTATTAATTCTTGAACTAGACTAAACAACTACGAATCCGATCAAGGTAGTAATTGCCTATCCTAGCGCGTTACTCCTAGTTGGCACCGTCAGGCTATTCAACTAGTTTAACAAACAACAGCAAGCAACAAGGGTAAGATTGCGGTTAAAGGCTTCCCCTACTCATGCAACTAGCTGCCAACAATGTGCACAAAATTAATATAAGCAAGCAGGCTATGTATTAAGCGCAAGTCTCAAAGGAAATACTCATAGATTCATGCCCAACCGATACTAAGCGTTTAGCTAGACATGCTAGTAGTAAACATCATAGAAACAGTAAATAATAACTAAGGTGTCCAAGAAAACAATAGCAAACAATGCTTGCAGGTTGCAGTCTTGGCTGGCGCAGTCGGCTAGCGCAGATCCTCTCAGCAAGCTCGTGTGTTTTCCAGTTCTGCTGTGCAGTGTCTCCTTGGTGTAGGAATTGCGAATATGTGATGATGATCAAACCCTAGCCTTCTTCTCTTCTTTATATACTGCTCAAGAGGTTCATTCTTAGCAACTTCCAAATCTGGTCGTGTCAGGATTTGGAAACACCACCATCTGCGCCTGGCGCACGGCATTGGTTAGCGCAATCCGTTAGCGCACCGCGGTCGACTCTGCCAATTCTTCTGTTTGCGCCGCTAGCTCCGCAGGCTGTGTGATGCGCGTCCTAAACGCTGCCTGTTAGCGCGTATCCAACTTAGGCCCTCGTTTTGCTCTGTAATACAAAAACACTGGAAACCAGTAATCTTGTACACAAAAGAATGCAAACAAGCATAGGGTTATGATCTAAATAATGCGTATAAATAGGCTCTATCAAACCCCCCCCCCCCCCACACTTGCCCCTTGTTCGTCCTCGAACAAGCACTCAAGCACGAATACAATTACCTCTCTGGAGTCTAGCGCACAGTGTTGCACTCTGGCGCGATCTGCACTACTGATCACCCTGCGCTGCTCTACCACCTGCGCACAACTGCTCTCAACAGTTCTAAGTATAGTGATTTCGCAGTTCATTACCTCTCAGCTGCGATGAAGATCATTTTGGATGGCTGGGAGATAGCTCTTTGTAGGCGCCAGGTTGTCTGCTCTCACTCCGAGGATGGGTATATGGCTAACAGCGCAGCTTCTTCCCGTGCGTGATTCTTCCGCGCACTTCCTGGGAACTCAAGCCTTTGATGATTTTCTTTGTGGACTTTGCGCACGCTGGTGCTTATTAGTGCGCATGCTGATTCTTTTGTAGCGCATATCATCTGCTGGTGTTTTTCTTTTGTACAGCTTTGTCTACGATTCTTATCTTTCCCAGAACGGTTCCAGTCTCGGCCTCTGGATAACAGCTATGGAACACCGCCCCGCTCTCCGTCCGTGGTCTATCTGCGCAGGTCGGCGCACGCGTTTACACCCGCGCCCGCCTTCCTAAGCTCGACTTCCAGAGGGAAGGTGGTCTGTTTTCCCACCTCGCCACGCTTTGGGTAATTCGCCTTCGGCATCTGCGTGACTGAGCGCACTCTCTTGTTCCGAAGGTCGCGAAGCACAGGCCTCCACTAGCGCTCTCAACCATATACCTCTCCTCTGAAGCGCGAGCGACTAACCGCCTCTCTAGAGCGTTTCTGTCAACTCCACATCCCCTGTATATCCCAACTAACAGGAGTAGAAAAAAATACTAAAACAGTTGATAGCAGCGCACGCAATATGGATAGCGCAAACAAGCTGAACAGTGCGCGTGATCGCGCGTCGTCGCGCGCGTCAAATATAATTCCTTCCTCTTCCACTAGTACAGCGGTTAAGTAAGGGTCGATCTCCACAGGGAGCAAGTAGTTCAGTTCTAGCCAGTGACCTACACTTAAGAAGATTGGGGGTGAGTGATTGGGTTGCGCAGTGCGCAAGTAAACAGTTGTAAAACGCAGGGAAATGCACCAGACGTGCGCAGGCAGTAGAGATTAAATACTATGACTATGAGAAGTATCGGCGCAGACAATCCTCTATGAGTGCATTCCTTATCATCGACTCTAAATGTCTATAGCTTGATTTTACTTAAGTTAGTGTCCGGTCAAGGCTTCCTAACATGTGCGCATGTTCCGATCAAAGTTCATGTGCTATTAATTCTTGCACTAGACCTAAACAACTACGGATCCGATCAAGGTAGTAATTGCCTATCCTAGCGCGTTACTCCTAGTTTGGCACCGTCAGGATATTCAACTAGTTTAACAGACAACAACAAGCGACAAGAGTAAGATTGCGGTTCAAGGCTTCCCCTACTCATGCAACAAACTGCCAGTAATGTGCACAGAATTAATATAAGCAAGCAAGCTCTGCATTAAGCGCAAGTCTCAAAGGAAATACTCATAGATTCATGTCCAACCGATACTAAGCGTTTAGCTAGACATGCTAGTGATAAACATCATAGAATAGTAAAATAAGGTCTAATGTATCTGAGAAATAAGTAGCAAACAATGCGTGCAGTATGTCTCTCGGCTGGCGCAGTCGGCTGGCGCAAGTCCTCTCAACAAGTCCGTGTGTTTTCCAGTTTGCCGCTCTCTCGCTCTCTCGTGGCCCTCTGATGTGGGGTGTTGCCTCTCTGTGTGGCTCCTGATTGATTGATCCGTGTCCCTCAAACCCTAGACCTCCTCCCCTTTATATACTGCTCGAGAGGTCCATCCTTGGCAACTTCCAAATCTGGTCATGTCAGGATTAGGAAATACTGGACTCTGCGCCTGGCGCACGGCGTACTGCTTAGCGCATTGGTCGGCGCAACTCTGCTGTGTCTCGCCATTTCTTCTGTTTGCGCCGCTAGTTCCGCAGGCTGTGTGCTGTGCGTCCTAAACGCTGCCTGTTAGCGCGTATCCGGCTTAGGCCCTCGTTTTGCCCTGAAATACAAAAACACTGGAAACCAGTAATCTTGTACACAAAATAATGCAAACAAGCATAGGGTTATGATCTAAATAATGCGTATAAATAGGCTCTATCAAACCCCCCACACTTGCCCCTTGTTCGTCCTCGAACAAGCACTCAAGCACGGATACCATTTCCTCTCTGGAGTCTAGCGCACAGTCTTGCACTCTGGCGCGGTCTACGCTGCTGAACACCTTGCGCTGCTCTACCACCTGCGCACACCTGCTCTCAACAGTTTCAAGTATAATAATTTCGAAATTCATTACCTCTCTGCTGGGATGAAAAAATCATTTCGGATGGCTGGGAGATAGCTCTTCATAGGCTCCAGGTTGTCAGCTCTTGCTCCGAGGATGGGTATATGGTTAACAGCGCAAGCTTCTTCCGATGCGTGATTCTTCCGCGCACTTCCTGGGAACTCAAGCCTTTTTGATGATGATTTTTCCTTTTGTGAACTTGCGCACGCTGGTGCTTATCAGTGCGCACGCTGATTCTTTTGTGGCGCGTATCATCTGCTGGTATTTTTTCTTTCGTACAGCTTTGTCTATGGTACCTATCTTCTCAGAACGGTTCCAGTCTCGGCCTCCGGATAACAGCTATGGAACACCGCCCCGCTCTCCCTCCTTGGTCTCTCTGCGCAGGTCGGCGCACGCGTTTACACCCGCGCCCGCCTTCCTTAGCTCGACTTCCAGAGGGAAGGTGGTCTGTTTTCCCACCTCGCCACTCTTTGGGTGTTTCGCCTTTGGCATCTGCGTGACCGAGCGCACTTACTTGCTCCGAAGGTCGCGAAGCACTGGCCTCCACTCGCGCTCTCGACCATATACCTCTCCTCTGAAGCGCGAACGACTAACCGCCTCTCTGGAGCGTTTCTGTCAACTCCACATCCCCTGTATATCCCAACTAACAGGAGCAGAAAAAATGAAAAAATAAACTAAAAACAGTTGATAGCGCACGGCGCAATATGGATAGCGCAAACAAGCTGATCAGTGCGCGCAACCTGCACACAGCGCACTACTGCTACTGTTCTCTGCAATAAAACTAAGCTACACTAAAAAGCTCAAAAAAAACGTGAAATGTAAGTGTAACGCTCCCCCCCCCACACTTAAATAGAGACGTGTCCCCACGACTCAAGCTCAAGCGCACGGAGGAGGCGCACACGCATGCAAGCAAAAATAAAGAACATAAAACTCCTAAAAAACATAATAGTCAAAGCAGCGCAAATATAGCATAGGGGCACAAAAATATGTAGCACACGAGTTCAACACAAATATAGCAACATAATAGCAAATAAAGTTCAGCACATAAAGAAAAATAGACACCACCCGAAAGAAATAAGCGCTCCCCTTCGCAGCTCTAGAGGTCATCTGAGCTGGACGCAGCCGCTGAACTATGCGCCTCCTCCTCTGAAGAATCCGTCGTATATTCGGAGCTGGAGGAAGGCGGTACAACTGATAGGGCGACAGGCTACGCCTCCCATAGCGATTCTGAGCTGGTGCTAATGATGGGTTCGGCTATAGGGGACCTTGGAATGGACGGCTGGGCAGGGGAAGGTGCGGGTACTTGGTCTGGGACGGGGGTGGGTTCTGCTGGTGCTGGTGCTGCTGGTGCTGGGGCTGATGGTGGTACTGGTACTGGGTAGGGTGCGGCTGAATATACTGGGGGCTGAGTAGGAGGGCTAGCTGGCTGATGTGGCGCACTGGGAGAACCTGGAGGTGGTCGGTGCAGGCGGAGGAGAGGGGGAATCGCGTCTCCAAATCTCCACCCGGATGGTGGACTCATACTCAAATCCACCCCCTCTGGCGCTAAGTATTCGAGCACACGCATGACGTTGAACATCATGCGCTGCTCGGCTGATGCTTCCTCGGGCGCCTCCTCAGCCTCAGTCCTTGGGCGCTTTCCGCGTGCACGAGGGGGAGAATCCTCGATCGAAATTGTAACTGGCTCCCCCTGCGGTGCACGAGCCCTCCTTTGCACTCCAGTTTGCGCACGGGTCCTTGCGCGCCTGACCAGAGGCACAACTGGTTCTGGGGCTTCATCTTCTTCCATCTCCTGGGCGGCTGCTGCGCCCTGCGCACTGCTTTCTGCTCTGGGCCGCGGTGCTCTGGCCGGCTGCAGGCGGTAGCACCATTCCAATGTGCCATCTTCCTTCACAGCTACCGCCCGTATCTGTAGCATGTGGGCGCGGTCAAGAGGGACAGCCGGCACCATAGTGTGCTCCGGCACCTCAGGCTCTCCATGTAGCGCCCGCAGCAGGTGCGTAATAATTCCACCGCACGTCAGCGGTCCCCTTGTCCTAACCCGGCCCCAATGGACTACCATGTTTAAAACAAATAGCACCCTCCTTCCATAGTACAGCCCCTTCAAAATGTCCAAGTCCAGGAGGTTGACCTTTGGCGCGCCATTAAATCGGCCAATGACTGCATAGGCGACCAAGCGCCACAAGTAGAACATCCACGGGTCACGCAGCTCGCGTCCTCTGCTGCGCCCCGCGGCAAAAGCTGTCCCGGTCGCCATCTCGCGCCAGGCCTCCTGGTTGGAGTGCGTGTCTGTGTCCCCCTCGCGCACCTTACCGCATCCGAGTGCGCGCTTCATCCTTCCAGCTGAGGCGATGAACCACACGCCCCGATGCCTATATCTGATCTCCTGGTCACCCGTCTCCAGCGACGCCAGGAACTCGCATGTGTCCTCTCTGTCTGATGCGCTGTTGAGTTCCAACAGCGCCTCCCAGCCTGCTAGCGCCAGGCGCTCTACAACGAGGTCCTCCAGTCCGACCTCGCGCAGGAATTCTCGGCTAATGTACGGGGTCCCGTACATTTCCAGGCTCATAAACGCCGCATACTTGTAGGCGAAGTTGGCAGGGGTCTCTTGGTCCTCGGCGGGCCTCATACTGCGCTCGGTTCTCTGGTCAACGCCGGTCAACACTTCTCAAAACCCAGAAAAATCCAAACTGCTCCGAATGCGCTGAAACTCTTACCAATTGAGCGCCTACTGCTCGCCTACACAACCCACTAAATAGCAATCCAGTCGGTGCACTCTAGCTTGGTGCGATTTCAAAACCCTAATGCACTCCTCCACCGTACAAACCCTAATAAAATCCGCTCAGATCGGGGGGAGAGGTTACCTGAGGGTATTGCGACTGAGTGCTCTGCAAATCTCTCTAACTGGAAGCTCTGAACGGCCGGTGGAAACGGGAGGCGGAAGCAGCTGGCAACGGTCGAATGAGAAAAAGTGCTGAAAATTCTAAGTCCTGCCCTTAAATACCCCTCTGGCTGGCGCAGAGGTCCTGCGCACTGCTGCTCGACTAAAAATGACAAGTCCTAAACTAACTAAAGAACACACTAGAAAAACTAAAAGAAAAACATGTAAAGGTAAAACGAGTCGGGTTACCTCCCGACAAGTGCCTTTGTTTAACGTCGTTGGCTCGACTGTACCTCATTACGCGCCAAAATGTGTGTCAGCGACCCCCCCATACTTGCTCCTGAGTGATCCTGCGCTTGTGCAGGCGCTGTGTTCTCCTTAATCCTGCGCAAAGAATAAAAAGGGAAGTCAGCATGGATAATATGTGAGAAATCTGCAGTAACGAGGGTGGATGAAGAGGAAGACGAAATGTGAGCAATAGTCTCCAGTTCTCCCTCTGGTGCATCCGGTGGTGCCTCTGGCACGTCAGCTGGCGCATCTGTTATTTCTGGTTCTGCCAACTCAATGTCGCGCATTGCACCATCCCAAGGTTCCCCGAGATACCGTTTGACTCTCTGCCCATTCACCTGAAAACGATGCCGGTGCTCGTTCTCTAACTCGATTGTTCCGTAGGGGAAAACCTTGGTGACTGTGTACGGTCCTGTCCATTTGCTGCGCAGCTTTCCAGGCATGAGCTTCAGGCGTGATGAGAACAATAATACCTGATCTCCTGGCGTGAAAGAGCGTCTGAGGATATGCTTGTCATGAAACGCTTTTGTCCGCTCCTTGTAATCGCGCAGTCCCTCATAGGCATCCAGGCGTAGCTCTTCTAATTCGCTGAGCTCAAATGCGCGCTCCGTTCCGGCCTCGTCGAGGTTCAGGTTGCAAATGCGTAAGGCCCAATATGCTTTGTGCTCTAGCTCCACTGGCAGGTGGCATGCTTTTCCGTAGACCAACCGGAATGGTGAAGTCCCGATGGGTGTCTTATGCGCGGTGCGGTATGCCCACAGCGCATCGTCCAGGCGCTTGCTCCAATCTTTGCGCGAAGGTCTGACAGTCTTTTCTAGGATGCGCTTGATCTCTCTGTTGGAAACCTCGGCCTGTCCATTTGTCTGAGGATGATAGGCAGTGGACGTCTTGTGGCGCACTCCATAATGCTTGAAAACTGGCGCCACAATCCTGTTGCAAAAGTGCGTTCCCTGGTCGCTGATGACTGCCTTAGGCACCCCGTACCTGCAAAAGATATTAGTTTTCAGAAACTCAGCAACCGTCTTACCATCATCCTTCCGCGTGGCCTTAGCTTCGACCCATTTGGAGACATAGTCCACTGCCACTAATATGTACTCGTATCCGGCAGATGGAGGAAATGGCCCCATGAAGTCAATGCCCCATACATCAAATACTTCGTCCACTAGAATCGGCGTCTGCGGCATCTCATTGCGCGCTGATATGCCTCCTGTGCGCTGGCACCTATCACAATTCCTGCAGTGATCATATGCGTCTCGGAACAGGTGCGGCCAATAAAATCCGCAATCCAGGACCTTTCTGCTTGTGCGCTTGGGACCAAAGTGTCCTCCACATGCGTGCGCATGACAAAACAGCAAGACAGAGTTAATTTCATGGTCAGGCACGCAGCGCCTCAATATCTGATCAGGTCCTATTCTAAGCATATATGGATCATCCCAAATATAATGTTTGGACTCATGTTTTAATCTCATGCACTGGGTTTTATTGAAATGCGGAGGAAACGTACCTGTGACCAGGTAATTCGCAATGTGCGCATACCATGGTACCTTACCTGTCAGGGCCATCAGATGCTCGTCAGGGAATGTCTCCGTGATCTGCCCTGGCTCCTCCTCTTTCACGATCCTGCTCAGGTGGTCAGCAACTGTATTCTCCGTGCCCTTCTTGTCTTTGATCTCCAAGTCGAATTCCTGAAGTAAGAGCACCCAGCGCATCAGGCGCGGCTTAGTCTCCTTCGTGGAAATTAGGTAGCAGATGGCTGCGTGATCTGTGTATACGATGAGCCTGGCGCCTAGAACATATGCACAGAACTTCTCAAGCGCAAACACAATTGCCAGAAGCTCCTTCTCCGTGGTGGTGTAGTTCCTCTGCGCAGCGTCCAGTGTGCGCGATGCATAGTAAATGGCGTGCGGCTTCTTGTCCACTCGCTGCGCCAAGACTGCACCTACTGCATAATCACTTGCGTCGCACATTAATTCAAATGGCAGGTTCCAGTCTGGTGCGCGCATCACTGGCGCACTGGTCAGCGCTTCCTTCAGCTTATCAAATGCGGCCCTGCACTCATCAGTAAAGTCGAAGCACACATCCTTTTGCAAGAGGTTAGACAGGGGTATGCAAATTTTAGAGAAGTCTTTTATAAAACGCCTGTAAAACCCGGCATGTCCTAAGAAAGACTTCACATCGCGCACGTTAGTGGCATAAGGTAGATTAGAAATAAGGTCTATCTTAGCTTTATCTACCTTGATCCCCTCCTCTGAGATGATATGTCCTAGTACTACACCATGCGTTACCATGAAATGACATTTTTCATAATTAAGCACTAGGTTCTTAGATATGCAGCGCGCTAAGACTATCTAGATGAGTCAAGCATGTATCAAAGGTACCTCCATATACAGTAAAATCATCCATGAACACTTCGATGCATATACCAATCATATCAGAGAAAATGCTCATGACTAAGCGTTGGAACGTACCTGGCGCGTTGCACAGCCCAAATGACATGCACCGAAACGCAAACGTACCGAACGGGCAAGTGAAGTGGTCTTCTCCTGATCCTCCGCAGCTAAGGGTATCTGATTATACCCTGAATATCCGTCCAAGAAACAAAAATAGGGCTTACCTGCTAATCTGTCCAGCATCTGATCCATGAAGGGTAGCGGGAAATGGTCCTTGCGCGTAACTGCGTTAAGCTTCCTGTAGTCGATGCACATGCGCCATCCAGTCTGTATGCGCTTGGGAACAAGCTCGCCCTGCGCATTTTCTTCCACTGTGATTCCTCCCTTCTTAGGCACAACGTGCACTGGACTGACCCATGTGCTGTCCGAGATGGGGTAGATGACTCCTGCGTCAAGCAACTTTAAAATCTCTTTCTGCACTACCTCCATCATATTCGGATTCAATCTGCATTGAGCCTCCCTGGATGGTTTGGCACCATCTTCCAACAGAATTCTGTGCATGCATACGTCTGGGCTCACTCCGCGCAGGTCAGCAAGTGTCCATCCTATAGCGCGCTGGTTCTTGCGCAGCACCTGCTGTAAACGCACTTCCTGCTCCTCTTCTAATCCTTTCTTGATGATCACTGGCAGGGTGTCCTCACTTCCCAGGAAAATGTATTTGAGGTGTTCTGGGAGTTGCTTCAGCTCGACCTTGGGTGCCTGTTCAATGGAGGGCAAGATTTTAGTAGCGGTGCAAATATGAACTATATCATGTACCTGTGTGGACTCTGGTTCAGCACTGCTCGGCTCGTCTTCCTGCTCTTCCAACTCTGCTTGTGCCAGTGGCTCTGGTCCTACTGTTGCGCTTGCGCATTGCGCATCTGTGACTAAATCATCCAAGTTGTCCATTGCGTGCACTGTGGCGTCATCATGTGGGTGCTGCATTCCTTTGAATATGTTGAAATGGATTTCTTCGCCATCCATTTCCATGGAGAGCGTGCCCCTCCACACGTCTATCTTCGTGCACGCGGTCATAAGGAAAGGTCTGCCTAGTAGGATTTGCGCACTGCTGGTGCTCGATTCGCCCTCCATTTCTAGCACATAAAAATCTGTTGGGAACACCAGCTCTCCTACTCGCACAAGAACATCCTCTATCATGCCTGCAGGTTGTTTGCACGATCGATCCGCTAGCTGAATGGTGAGACCTGTAGGGTTTAGTGGTCCAAGGCGCAATGTCGCATATAGAGAATAAGGTAACAAATTAATGGATGCGCCTAAATCAATCATGCAGTTGCTTACCATGGTTTTACCTAGAGTGCATGGGATAGTGAATGTACCTGGGTCTCGGCACTTAGGTGGTACCTTATGTTGCACGATCGCTGAGGCTTGCGCATTTAACATTACCTGTGGGCATTCGCCTTTTCGTCGCTTGTTTGTGCACAGCTCCTTCAAAAACTTGGCGTACCTTGGGATCTGCCGAACTGCTTCAATAAGGGGAATATTGATTTCCACCTTACTGAATAACTCGTATAGCTCTTTGTCCTGCGCTTCCTTCCTAGCCAAGGGTGCCTGCATAGGGAAAGGTGCAGGTATATTAGTACGATTCGTGCCCTTGTCTTTTAATTCTATTATACCTGGCGCTTCGCCCTACTGGCTTGTGGCTGGCACTTCAGGTTGCGCGTTCTGCTCTGGTTGCGCATTCTGCTCTGTCGATTCTGGGACATGTGCAGCTAGTGGCGCGGGCGCCTTCGCGGTCTGCTTTGTTCCTATTGTGCGCCCAGTCCTCAGTGTTACTGCATTGACTCCTCCTTTGGGGTTCTGAATCACTTGCGAGGGCAGGTTGCCATCGCTCTTTTTCAGCTCATATACCGTGGTTGCGATCTGTGATAGCTGCTTTTCAATGGACTCGAACCTCTTGTCATATTTCTCGTCATTTTTGCGCACTGTGTCTGCTAGCTGCCCCACGATATCTTCCACGGATCGCCTTGGTTGCTGGTTGTTATGTGCTGGTGCGTCAGTGCGGCGATGCGGTGGATTGTAAGGCGCAACTTGTTGGGTCTGCTGTGGCGCGCGCTGATCTGTGGACTGCCTCTGGAAATTGTTCTCCTCCTTCCATCTGAATCCATTTGCTGCCAGTCCAAAGCGCGGCTGATTCTTCCTCGGTGGCCCTCTGTTGTCCCATCCTCCGAGAGCATTGACATCTCCAGATTCCTCAAATAGTGTGGGACATTCATCAGTCTTGTGCTCGGTGGACCTGCAAAATTCACATACCTTTGGCGCAACTGGTTGTGCGCTCTGCGCACTCATCAACTTCTGCAGCATGGCCTTCATTTCCTTGATCTCAGCGCTTGTTTCTACCTGATGCACAGAACGAGTACGACTATTTTCAAGTGTTAGCTGATGTCGTACCTGACCAGCAGAGTCTTCTATCAGCTGCCACGCGTCCTCTGGGTACATGTTGCAAATGTCGCCTCCTGCGCATGCGTTCAATAACCTCAGCTCCATGGGCAGCAATCCATTTAGGAAGTTCTCTATCAGCACATTCTGGGGTAGGCCATGATTGTAGCAGTTGGCCTCTAGCTCCCTGAAACGCTCGTAATATTCTGACAGTGACTCCCCTGCGCTCTGCCTTGGCGCGGCCAGCTCTCTTCTGAGTAGCGCGATCTTTGCTGCGGGATAGAATTTGTCCAGGAATTTCTTCTGCAGCTGCTCCCATGTGTGAATGGATCCTGCGGGTAAGTTCATCAACCAATGTCTGGCTGTATCACACAGTGAAAATGGGAATGCCTTCATTTTCAGCGCTTCATCGCTTTCTCCTTCGGTCTTCCTGTTCTCGCAAATGACTAGGAATTCTCGCACATGCTTGACTGGATTTTCATTGTGCATCCCGTGAAACTTGGGCATGTGATGAATGAGCGAGCTCCTTAGCTCAAAATGACCGCCTGGTGGAAGCACGATGCACCATGGCTGGTTAACAGTGATAGGGGCTGACATCTCGCGCACTGTTCTGCGTCGCGCGGCCTGTTGCACGGGTGGCGCATGATACACTTCAGCGGCCCTCCTTGCTTCAACCTCGCGCTGCACTTCCTCTCTGAACAGGGCTGCGCGGTTATGTGCTCTTGCTTCCTCTGGGGTTCTGTCTCCCAAGTTGTCTCCTACGACACTGTTATCCTCCATGACCTGTTCTGAATCTTAAAGAAAAATGAAGTTAAAAGATAACTAATGCTGCTGCGTCTGTCAGTGCGCAACTAGAATCTGCGCAGCGCAACTGTTTCAAGGTTGCGCAGGCTAATGGTGATTGCGCGCTGTCAGAAACAACAGCGAAAACAAAACAAACTGAAATAACTAGTTACTAAAAGGGAAAAACGTAAACTAACTAGAACTTAGCTGTGTTGCTTGATCGCGCGTCGTTGTGCGCGTCAAATATAATCCTTCCTCTTCCACTCAGTACAGCGGTTAAGTAAGGGTCGATCTCCACAGGGAGCAAGTAGTTCGATTCTAGCCAGCGACCTACACTTACGAAGATTGGGGGGTGAGTGATGGGTTTGCGCAGTGCGCAAGTGAACAGTTGTAAAACGTAGGAATTTGCACTAGACGTGCGCAGGCAGTAGAGATTAAGTACTATGACTATGAGAAGTATTGGGCAGACAATCCTCTACGAGTGCATTCCTTATCACTGACTCTAATATGTCTATAGCTTGATTTCACTTGGGTTAGTGTCCGGTCAAGGCTTCCTAACACGTGCGCATGTTCCGTTCAAAGTTCATGTGCTATTAATCTCTAGAACTAGACTAAAACAGCTACGAATCCGTTGAAGGTAGCAACTGATCACCCTAGTTCGTTACTCCTAGTTGTCACCGTCAAGCTATCAACTAGTTTAACATATGACGAACAAGCAACAAGAGCAAGATTGCGGTTCAAGGCTTCCACTACTCATGCAACTAGCTGTCTCCGTGTGCACAGAGTTTAATACAAGTAAGCAAACTATGCATTATGCTCAAGTCTCAAAGGAAATACATCATAGATTCATGCCCAACCAACACTAAGCGTTTAGCTAGACATGCTAGTGATAAACATCATAGAATAGTAAATAATAACTAATGTATCTGAGAAACAAGTAGCAAACAGTGCGTGCAGAATGTTTCTCGGCTGGCGCAGTCGGCTGGCGCAAGTCCTCTCAACAAGTCCGTGTGTTTTCCAGTTTGCCGCTCTCTCGTCCTCTCGTGAGGCTAATCTCCTGAAGGCTGATAAGTCTGATGATGATCTCTCTGAAGCCCTAGACCTCCTCCCCTTTATATACTGCTCGAGAGGTCCATCTTTGGCAACTTCCAAATCTGGTCATGTCAGGATTAGGAAGTACTGGACTCTGCGCCTGGCGCACGGCGTACTGCTTAGCCTATTGGTCGGCGCAACTCTGCTGTGTCTCGCCATTTCTTCTGTTTGCGCCGCTAGCTCCGCAGGCTGTGTGCTGCGCGTCCTAAACGCTGCCTGTTAGCGCGTATCCGGCTTAGGCCCTCGTTTTGCCCTGAAATACAAAAACACTGGAAACCAGTAATCTTGTACACAAAATAATGCAAACAAGCATAGGGTTATGATCTAAATAATGCGTATAAATAGGCTCTATCAAACCTTGTTGATGATGATTTTTTTCCTTTTGTGAACTTGCGCACGCTGGTGTTTATCAGTGCGCATGCTGATTCTTTTGTAGCGCATATCATCTGCTGGTGTCTTTCTTTCGTACAGCTTTGTCTATGGTTCTTATCTTCCCAGAACGGTTCCAGTCTCGGCCTCCGGATAACAGCTATGGAACACCGCCCCGCTCTCCCTCCTTGGTCTATCTGCGCAGGTCGGCGCACGCGTTTCCACCCGCGCCCGCCTTCCTTAGCTCGACTACCAGAGGGAAGGTGGTCTGTTTTCCCACCTCGCCACGCTTTGGGTATTCCGCCTTCGGCATCTGCGTGACTGAGCGCACTCTCTTGCTCCGAAGGTCGCGAAGCGTTGGCCTCCACTCGCGCTCTCGACCATATACCTTTCCTCTGAAGCGCGAACGACTAACCGCCTCTCTGGAGCGTTTCTGTCAACTCCACATCCCCTGTATATCCCAATTAACAGGAGCAGAAAAACGATAAAAATATACTAAAAACAGTTGATAGCGCACGTCGCAATATGTATAGTGCAAACAAGCTAATCAGTGCGCGCAACCCGCACACAGCGCACTACTGCTACTGTTTCCTTCAATTAAACTAAGCTACACTAAATATGCTCAAAAAAAAACGTGAAATGTAAGTGTAACGCTCCCCCCCCCACATTTAAACAGAGACGTGTCCCCACGACTCAAGCTCAAGCGCACGGAGGCGGCGCACACGCATGCAAGCAAAAATAAAGAACATAAAACCCTAAAAAAAACATAATAGTCAAAGCAGCGCAAATATAGCATAGGGGCACAAAAATATGTAGCACACAAGTTCAACACAAATATAGCAACAGAATAACAAATAGAGCTCAGCACCAAAAAAGAAAAGTACACTACCCGAAAAGAAAATATGCGCTCCCCTCCACAGCTCTAGATGTCATCTGAGCTGGACGCAGCCGCTGAACTATGCGCCTCCTCCTTTGAAGAATCCGTCGTATATTCGGTGCTGGAGGAAGGCGGTACAACTGATAGGGCGACAGGCTGCGTCTCGATGTCATCCTCTGAAGCGCGGTCCCATAGCGATTCGGAGCTGGTGCTAATGATGGGTTCTGCTACAGGGGACCTTGGAATGGACGGCTGGGCAGGGGAAGATGCGGGTACTGGTACTGGTTCAGGTTCAGGGGTGGGTTCTGGTGCGGGTGCCGGTGCATGGGCTGACTCTGAGGTGGGCGCGGGGGCTGGTGCGGGAACTGGTACTGGGGAGGGTGCTGCTGGCAACGGTCGAATGAGAAAAGTGCTGAAAAAATTCTAAGTCCTGCCCTTATATACCCCTCTGGCTGGCGCAGAGGTCCTGCGCACTGCTGCTCGACTAAAAATAACAAGTCCTAAACTGCCTAAAAGCACTAGAAAAACTAAAAAGAAAACATGTAAAAATAAAAACGAGTCGGGTTACCTCCCGACAAGTGCCTTTGTTTAACGTCGTTGGCTCGACTGTACCTCGTTACGTGCCAAAATGTGTGTCAGCGACCTCCCCCACTCTTGCTCCTGAGTGATCCTGCGCTTGTGCAGGCGCTGCGTTCGTCTTAGTTCTGCGCAAAGGATAAAAAGGGAAATCAGCATGGTTAATATGTGATAAATCTGCAGTAACGAGGGTGGATGAAGAGGAAGAAGAAATGTGAGCAATAGTCTCCAGTTCTCCCTCTGGTACATCCGGTGGTGCCTCTGGCGCGGCATGTGGCGCATCTGTTATTTCTGGTTCTGCCAACTCAATGTCGCGCGTTGCACCATCCCAAGGTTCTCCGAGATACCGTTTGACTCGCTGCCCATTTACCTGAAAACGATGCCGGTGCTCGTTTTCTAACTCGATTGTTTCGTAGGGGAAAACCTTAGTGACTATGTACGGTCCTATCCATTTGCTGCGGAGCTTTCCAGGCATGAGCTTAAGTCGTGATGAGAATAATAATACCTGATGTCCTGGCGTGAAAGTGCGTCTGAGGATATGCTTGTCATGAAACACCTTTGTCCGCTCCTTGTAATCGCGCAGTCCCTCATAGGCATCCAGGCGCAGCTCTTCTAATTCGCTGAGCTCAAATGCGCGCTCCTGTCCTGCCTCGTCCAAGTTCAGGTTGCAAATGCGCAAGGCCCAATATGCTTTGTGCTCTAGCTCTACTGGCAGGTGGCACGCTTTTCCGTAGACCAACCGGAATGGTGAAGTCCCGATGGGCGTCTTATGCGCAGTGCGGTATGCCCACAGCGCATCGTCCAGGCGCTGGCTCCAATCTTTGCGCGAAGGTCTGACAGTCTTTTCCAGGATGCGCTTGATCTCTCTGTTGGAAACCTCGGCCTGTCCATTTGTCTGAGGATGATAGGCAGTGGACGTCTTGTGGCGCACTCCATAGTGCTTGAAAACTTGCGCCACAATCCTGTTGCAAAAGTGCGTCCCCTGGTCGCTGATGACTGCCTTAGGCACTCCGTATCTGCAAAAGATGTTACTTTTGAGAAAATCAGCGACGGTCTTACCATCATCCTTCCGCGTGGCCTTAGCTTCGACCCATTTGGAGACATAGTCCACTGCCACTAAAATGTACTCGTATCCGGCAGATGGAGGAAATGGCCCCATGAAGTCAATGCCCCATACATCAAACACTTCATCCACTAGAATTGGCGTCTGCGGCATCTCATTGCGCGCTGATATGCCTCCTGTGCGCTGGCACCTATCACAATTCCTGCAATGATCATATGCATCTCTAAACAGGTGCGGCCAATAAAATCCGCAATCCAGGACCTTCCTGCTTGTGCGCTTGGGACCAAAATGTCCTCCACATGCGTGCGCATGACAAAACAGCAAAACAGAGTTAATTTCATGGTCAGGCACGCAGCGCCTCAATATCTGGTCAGGTCCTATTCTAAGCATATACGGATCATCCCAAATATAATGTTTGGACTCATGTTTTAATCTCATGCACTGGGTTTTATGGAAATGCGGAGGAAACGTACCTGTGACCAGGTAATTCGCAATGTGCGCATACCATGGTACCTTACCTGTCAGCGCCATCAGATGCTCGTCAGGGAATGTCTCCGTGATCTGCCCTGGCTCCTCCTCTTTCACGATCCTGCTCAGGTGGTCAGCAACTGTGTTCTCCGTACCCTTCTTGTCTTTGATCTCCAAGTCGAATTCCTGAAGTAAGAGTACCCAGCGCATCAGGCGCGGCTTAGTCTCCTTCTTGGACATTAGGTAGCGGATGGCTGCGTGATCTGTGTATACGATGACCCTGGCGCCTAGAACATATGCACGGAACTTCTCAAGCGCAAACACAATTGCCAGAAGCTCCTTCTCCGTGGTGGTGTAGTTCCTCTGCGCAGCGTCCAGTGTGCGCGAAGCATAGTAAATGGCGTGCGGCTTCTTGTCCACGCGCTGTCCCAAGACTGCACCTACTGCATAATCACTTGCGTCGCACATTAACTCAAATGGCAGGTTCCAGTCTGGCGCGCTGGTCAGCGCTTCCTTCAGCTTATCAAATGCGGCCCTGCACTCATCAGTAAAATCGAAGCACACATCTTTTTGCAAGAGGTTAGACAGGGGTATGCAAATTTTAGAGAAGTCTTTTATAAATCGCCTGTAAAAGCCGGCATGTCCTAAGAAAGACTTCACATCGCGCACGTTAGTGGCATAAGGTAGATTAGAAATAAGGTCTATCTTAGCTTTATCTACCTTGATCCCCTCCTCTGAGATGATATGTCCTAGTACTACACCATGCGTTACCATGAAATGACATTTTTCATAATTTAGCACTAGGTTCTTAGAAATGCAGCGCGCTAAGACTTTATCTAGATGAGTCAAGCATGTATCAAAGGTACCTCCATATACAGTAAAATCATCCATGAACACTTCTATGCATATACCAATCATATCAGAGAAAATGCTCATGACTAAGCGTTGGAACGTACGTGGCGCGTTGCACAGCCCAAATGACATGCGCCGAAACGCAAACGTACCGAACGGGCAAGTGAAGTGGTCTTCTCCTGATCCTCCGCAGCTATGGGTATCTGATTATACCCTGAATATCCGTCCAAGAAGTAGAAATAGGGCTTACCTGCTAATCTGTCCAGCATCTGATCCATGAAGGGCAGCGGAAAGTGGTCCTTGCGCGTCACTGCATTAAGCTTCCTGTAGTCGATGCACATGCGCCATCCAGTCTGAATGCGCTTGGGAACTAGCTCGCCCTGCGCATTTTCCTCTACTGTGATTCCTCCCTTCTTAGGCACAACGTGCACTGGACTGACCCATTTGCTGTCCGAGATGGGGTAGATGACTCCTGCGTCAAGCAACTTTAAAATCTCCTTCTGCACTACCTCCATCATATTCGGGTTTAATCTGCGCTGAGCCTCCCTGGATGGTTTGGCACCATCTTCTAACAGAATTCTATGCATGCATACGTCTGGGCTCACTCCGCGCAGGTCAGCAAGTGTCCATCCTATGGCACGCTGGTTCTTGCGCAGCACCTGCTGTAAGCGCACTTCCTGCTCTTCTTTTAATCCTTTCTTGATGATCACTGGCAGGGTGTCCTCATTTCCCACGAAAATGTATTTGAGATGTTCTGGGAGTTACTTCAGCTCGACCTTGGGTGCCTGTTCAATGGAGGGCAAGATTTTATTAGCGGTGCAAATATGAACTATATCATGTACCTGTGTGGATCTCGTTCAGCACTGCTCGGCTCGTCTTCCTGCTCCTCCAACTCTGCTTGTGCCAGTGGCTCTGGTCCTACTGTTGCGCTTGCGCACTGCGCATCTGTGACTAAATCATCCAAGTTGTCCATTGCGTGCACTGTGGCGTCATCATGTGGATGCTGCATTCCTTTGAATATGTTGAAATGGATCTCTTCGCCATCCACTTCCATGGAGAGCGTGCCCCTCCACACGTCTATCTTCGTGCGCGCGGTCATAAGGAAAGGTCTGCCTAGTAGGATTTGCGCACTGCTGGTGCTCGATTCGCCCTCCATTTCTAGCACATAAAAATCTGCTGGGAACACCAGCTCTCCTACGCGTACGAGAACATCCTCTATCATGCCTGCAGGTTGTTTGCACGATCGATCCGCTAGCTGAATGGTGAGACCTGCAGGCTTTAGTGGTCCAAGGCGCAATGTTGCATATAGAGAATATGGTAACAAATTTATGGATGCGCCTAAATCAATCATGTAGTTGCTCACCGTGGTTTTACCTAGAGTGCATGGGATAGTGAATGTACCTGGGTCTCGGCACTTAGGTGGTACCTTATGTTGCACGATTGCTGAGGCCTGCGCATTTAACATTACCTGTGCGCACTCGCCTTTTCGTCGCTTGTTCGTGCACAGCTCCTTCAAAAACTTGGCGTACCTTGGGATCTACCGAACTGCTTCAAAAAGGGGAATGTTGATTTCCACCTTGCTGAATAACTCGTAGAGCTTTTTGTCCTGCGCTTCCTTCCTAGCCAAGGGTGCCTGCACAGGGAAAGGTGCAGGTATATTAGTACGATTCGTGCTCTTGTCTTTTAATTCTGTTATACCTGGTGCTTCGCCCTGCTGGCTTGTGGCTGGCACTTCAGGTTGCGCGTTCTGCTCAGGTTGCGCATTCTGCTCTGTTGATTCTGGGACTTGCGCATCTGGTTGCGTGGGCGCCTTCGCGGTTTGCTCTGTTCCTATCGTGCGCCCAGTCCTCAGTGTTACTGCATTGACTCCTCCTTTGGGGTTCTGAATCACTTGCGAAGGCAGGTTGCCATCGCTCTTCTTCAGCTCATATACCGTGGTTGCGATCTGTGATAGCTGCTTTTCAGTGGACTATGCTTTGCGATCTGTCATATTTCTCATCATTTTTGCGCACTGTGTCTGCCAGCTGCCCCACGATATCTTCCAGCGATCGCCTCGGTTGCTGGTTGTTATGTGCTGGTGCGTCAGTGCGGCGATGCGGTGGATTGTAAGGCACAGCTTGTTGCGTCTGCTGTGGTGCGCCCTGATCTGTGGACTGCCTCTGGAAATTGTTCTCTTCCTTCCATCTGAATCCATTTGCTGCCAGTCCAAAGCGCGGCTGATTCTGCCTCGATGGCCCTCTGTTATCCCATCCTCCAAGAGCATTGACATCTCCAGTTTCCTCAAATAGTGTGGGACATTCATCAGTCTTGTGCTCGGTGGACCTGCAAAATTCACATACCTTTGGCGCAACTGGTTGTGCGCTCTGCGCACTCATCAACTTCTGCAGCATGGCCTTCATTATCTTGATCTCAGCGCTTGTTTCTACCTGATGCACAGAACGAGTACGACTATTTTCAAGTGTTAGCTGATGTCGTACCTGACCAGCAGAGTCTTCTATCAGCTGCCACGCATCCTCTGGGTACATGTTGCAAATGTCGCCTCCTGCGCATGCGTTCAATAGCCTCAGCTCCATGGGCAGCAGCCCATTCAGGAAGTTCTCTATCAGCACATTCTGGGGCAGGCCGTGATTGTAGCAGTTGGCCTCTAGCTCCCTGAAACGCTCGTAATATTCTGACAGTGACTCCCCTGCGCTCTGCCTTGGCGCGGCCAGTTCTCTTCTGAGTAGCGCGATCTTTGCTGCGGGATAGAATTTGTCCAGGAATTTCTTCTGCAGCTGCTCCCATGTGTGAATGGATCCTGCGGGTAAGTTCATCAACCAATGTCTGGCTGTATCACACAGTGAAAATGGGAATGCCTTCATTTTCAGCGCTTCATCGCTTTCTCCTTCGGTCTTCATGTTCTCGCAAATGACTAGGAATTCCCGCACATGCTTGACTGGATTTTCATTGTTCATCCCGTGAAACTTGGGCATGTGATGAATGAGCGAGCTCCTTAGCTCAAAATGACCGCCTGGTGGAAGCACGATGCACCATGGCTGGTTAACAGTGATAGGGGCTGACATCTCGCGCACTGTTCTGCGTCGCGCGGCCTGTTGCACGGGTGGCGCATGATACACTTCAGCGGCCCTCCTTGCTTCAACCTCGCGCTGCACTTCCTCTCTGAACAGGGCTGCGCGGTTATGTGCTCTTGCTTCCTCTGGGGTTCTGTCCCCCAAGTTGTCTCCTACGACACTGTTATCCTCCATGACCTGTTCTGAATCTTAAAGAAAAATGAAGTTAAAAGACAACTAATGCTGCTGCGTCTGTCAGTGCGCAACTAGAATCTGTGCAGCGCAACTGTTTCAAGGTTGCGCAGGCCAATGGTGATTGCGCGCTGTCAGAAACAACAACGAAAACAAAACAAACTGAAATAACTAGTTACTAAAAGGGAAAACGTAAACTAACTAGAACTTAGCTGTGTTGCTCCCCGGCAACGGCGCCAAAATTTGATCGCGCGTCGTTGTGCGCGTCAAATATAATCCTTCCTCTTCCACTCAGTACAGCGGTTAAGTAAGGGTCGATCTCCACAGGGAGCAAGTAGTTCGGTTCTAGCCAGCGACCTACACTTACGAAGATTGGGGGGTGAGTGATGGGTTTGCGCAGTGCGCAAGTGAACAGTTGTAAAACGCAGGAATTTGCACTAGACGTGCGCAGGCAGTAGAGATTAAGTACTATGACTATGAGAAGTATTGGGCAGACAATCCTCTATGAGTGCATTCCTTATCACTGACTCTAATATGTCTATAGCTTGATTTCACTTGGGTTAGTGTCCGGTCAAGGCTTCCTAACACGTGCGCATGTTCCGTTCAAAGTTCATGTGCTATTAATCTCTAGAACTAGACTAAAACAGCTACGAATCCGTTGAAGGTAGCAACTGGTCACCCTAGTTCGTTACTCCTAGTTGTCACCGTCAAGCTATCAACTAGTTTAACATATGACGAACAAGCAACAAGAGCAAGATTGCGGTTCAAGGCTTCCCCTACTCATGCAACTAGCTGTCTCCGTGTGCACAGAGTTTAATACAAGTAAGCAAACTATGCATTATGCTCAAGTCTCAAAGGAAATACATCATAGATTCATGCCCAACCAACACTAAGCGTTTAGCTAGACATGCTAGTGATAAACATCATAGAATAGTAAATAATAACTAATGTATCTGAGAAACAAGTAGCAAACAGTGCGTGCAGAATGTTTCTCGGCTGGCGCAGTCGGCTGGCGCAAGTCCTCTCAACAAGTCCGTGTGTTTTCCAGTTTGCCGCTCTCTCGTCCTCTCGTGAGGCTAATCTCCTGAAGGCTGATAAGTCTGATGATGATCTCTCTGAAGCCCTAGACCTCCTCCCCTTTATATACTGCTTGAGAGGTCCATCTTTGGCAACTTCCAAATCTGGTCATGTCAGGATTAGGAAGTACTGGACTCTGCGCCTGGCGCACGGCGTACTGCTTAGCGCATTGGTCGGCGCAACTCTGCTGTGTCTCGCCATTTCTTCTGTTTGTGCCGCTAGCTCCGCAGGCTGTGTGTTGCGCGTCCTAAACGCTGCCTGTTAGCGCGTATCCGGCTTAGGCCCTCGTTTTGCCCTGAAATACAAAAACACTGGAAACCAGTAATCTTGTACACAAAATAATGCAAACAAGCATAGGGTTATGATCTAAATAATGCGTATAAATAGGCTCTATCATTGCTCCCCGGCAACGGCGCCAAAATTTGATCGCGCGTCGTCGTGCGCGTCAAATATAATTCCTTCCTCTTCCACTAGTACAGCGGTTAAGTAAGGGTCGATCTCCACAGGGAGCAAGTAGTTCAGTTCTAGCCAGTGACCTACACTTAAGAAGATTGGGGGTGAGTGATTGGGTTGCGCAGTGCGCAAGTAAACAGTTGTAAAACGCAGGGAAATGCACCAGACGTGCGCAGGCAGTAGAGATTAAATACTATGACTATGAGAAGTATCGGCGCAGACATTCCTCTATGAGTGCATTCCTTATCATCGACTCTAAATGTCTATAGCTTGATTTTACTTAAGTTAGTGTCCGGTCAAGGCTTCCTAACATGTGCGCATGTTCCGATCAAAGTTCATGTGCTATTAATTCTTGCACTAGACCTAAACAACTACGGATCCGATCAAGGTAGTAATTGCCTATCCTAGCGCGTTACTCCTAGTTGGCACCGTCAGGATATTCAACTAGTTTAACAGACAACAACAAGCGACAAGAGTAAGATTGCGGTTCAAGGCTTCCCCTACTCATGCAACAAGCTGCCAGTAATGTGCACAGAATTAATATAAGCAAGCAAGCTATGCATTAAGCGCAAGTCTCAAAGGAAATACTCATATATTCATGTCCAACCGATACTAAGCGTTTAGCTAGACATGCTAGTGATAAACATCATAGAATAGTAAAATAAGGTCTAATGTATCTGAGAAACAAGTAGCAAACAGTGCGTGCAGTATGTCCGTGTCCCTCAAACCCTAGACCTCCTCCCCTTTATATACTGCTCGAGAGGTCCATCCTTGGCAACTTTCAAATCTGGTCATGTCAGGATTAGGAAATACTGGACTCTGCGCCTGGCGCACGGCGTACTGCTTAGCGCATTGGTCGGCGCAACTCTGCTGTGTCTCGCCATTTCTTCTGTTTGCGCCGCTAGCTCCGCAGGCTGTGTGCTGTGCGTCCTAAACGCTGCCTGTTAGCGCTTATCCGGCTTAGGCCCTCGTTTTGCCCTGAAATACAAAAACACTGGAAACCAGTAATCTTGTACACAAAATAATGCAAACAAGCATAGGTTTATGATCTAAATAATGCGTATAAATAGGCTCTATCAGCGCGCAACCCGCACTCAAGCGCACTACTGTTACTGTTTCCTTCAATTAAACTAAACTACACTAAAAATGCTCAAAAAACGTGAAATGTAAATGTAACGCTCCCCCCCCCCCCCCGCCCCCACACTTAAACAGAGACGTGTCCCCACGACTCAAGCTCAAGCGCACGGAGAACGCGCACATGTATGCAAGCAAAATAAAGAACATAAAAACTAAGATCATATAGTCAAAGCAGCGCAATATAGCATAGAAATACTAAAAGAAAGACATGTAAAAAATAAAACGAGTCGGGTTACCTCCTGATCGCGCGTCGTTGTGCGCGTTAAATTAATTCCTTCCTCTTCCACTAGTACAGCGGTTAAGTAAGGGTCGATCTCCACAGGGAGCAAGCAGTTTAGTTTTACCCAGTAACCTACACTTACGAAGATTGGGGGGTGAGTGATTGGTTTGCGCGATGCGCAAGTAACAGTGGTATCGTAACGCAGGAAATTGCACTAGATGTGCGCAGGCAATAGAGATTAAGTACTATGACTTATAAGAAGTATCGGCGCAGACAATCCTCTATGAGTGTATTCCTTATCATCGACTCTAAATGTCTATAGCTCGATTTGCTAATGTTAGTGTCCGATCAAGGCTTCCTAACATGTGCGCATGTTCCGATCAAAGTTCATGTGCTATTAATTCTTACACTAGACTAAACAACTACGAATCCGATCAAGGTAGTAACTGCCTAACCTAGCGCGTTACTCCTAGTTGGCACCGTCAGGCTATTCAACTAGTTTAACAGACAACAACAAGCAACAAGAGTAAGATTGTGGTTCAAGGCTTCCCCTACTCATGTAACAAGCTGCTAGTAATGTGCACAGAATTAATATAAGCAAGCAAGCTATGCATTAAGCGCAAGTCTCAAAAGGAAATACTCATAGATTCATGTTCAACCGATACTAAGCGTTTAGCTAGACATGCTAGTGTTAAACATCATAGAAATAGTAGATAATAACTAAAGTGTCCAAGAAAACAATAGCAAACAGTGCGTGCAGGTTGCTGTCTTGGTTGGCGCAGTCGGCTGGCGCAGATCCTCTCAACAAGCTCGTGTGTTTTCCAGTCCTGCTGCGCAGTGCCTCCTGGGTCTACGAATTGTGAGTCCTGAGAATCATCTGTGTGTCTCTGTAACCCTAGCCTCCTTCTCTTCTTTATATATTGCTCAGAGGCTCACTCTTGGCAACTTCCAAATCTGGTCGTGTCAGGATTTGGAAACACCAACATCTGCGCCTGGCGCACGGCATCTGCTTAGCGCAATAGGTTAGCGCACCGAGGTCGACTCTGCCAATTTCTTCTGTTTGCGCCGCTAGCTCCACAGGTTGTGTGATGCGCGTCCTAAACGCTGCCTGTTAGCGCGTATCCGACTTAGGCCCTCGTTTTGCCCTGAAATGCAAAAACACTGGAAACCAGTAATCTTGTACATAAAATAATGTAAACAAGTACAGGGTTATGATCTAAATAATGCGTATAAATAGGCTCTATCAAACCCCCCCACACTTGCCCCTTGTTCGTCCTCGAACAAGCACTCAAGCACGGATATTACTACCTCTCTGGAGTCTAGCGCACAGTCTTGCACTCTGGTGCGATCTGCACGACTGAACACCTTGCGCTGCTCTACCACCTGCGCACAACTGCTGTCAACAGTTTAAGTATAGGGATTTCGCAATTCATTACCTCTCAGCTGGGATGAAAATCATTTCGGATGGCTGGGAGATAGCTCTTTATAGGCGCCAGGCTGTCAGCTCTTACTCCGAGGATGGGTATATGGTTAACAGCGCCAGCTTCTTCCCGTGCGTGATTCTTCCGTGCACTTCCTGGGAACTCAAGCCTTTTGATGATTTCCTGTGGATTTTGCACTCGCTGGTACTTGTGCGCATGCTGATTCTTTTGTAGCGCATATCATCTGCTGGTATTTTTTCTTTTGTACAGCTTTGTCTATGATTTTTCATATTCCCAGAACGGTTCCAGTCTCGGCCTCCGGATAACAGCTATGGAACACCGCCCCGCTCTCCCTCCATGGTCAGTCTGCGCAGGTCGGCGCACGCGTTTACACCCGCGCCCGCCTTCCTTGGCTCAACTTCCAGAGGGAAGGTGGTCTGTTTTCCCACCTCGCCATGCTTTTGGGTATTTGCCTTCGGCATCTACGTGACTGAGCGGGCTCTCTTGTTCCGAAGGTCACGAAGCACAGGCCTCCACTCGCGCTCTCGGCCATATACCTCTCCTCTGAAGCGCGAGCAACTAAACGCCTCTCTAGAGCGTTTCTGTCAACTCCACATCCCCTGTATATCCCAACTAACAGGAGCAGAAAAACGAAAAAAATATACTAAAAACAGTTGATGGCGCACGGCGCAAAATGGATAGCGCAAACAAGCTGAACAGTACGCGCAACCCGCACTCAAGCGCACTACTGCTACTGTTTCCTTCAATAAAACTAAGCTACACTAAAAATGCTAAAAAAACGTAAAATGTAAATGTAACGCTCCCCCCCACACTTAAACCGAGACGTGTCCCCACGACTCAAGCTCAAGCGCACGGAGGACGCGCACATGCAAAACATATGCATGCAAGCAAAACAAAGAATATAAAAATGAAGAACATATAGTCAAAGCAGCGCAAATATAGCATAGGGGCACAAAATATGTATCACAGGAGTTTAGCACACAAATATAGCAGCAGAATATCAAATAAAGTTCAGCATATAAAGGAAAATAGACACCACCCGAAAGAAATAATGCGCTCCCCCCCCCCCCCCCCCCGCAGCTCTAGAGGTCATCTGAGCTGGACGCAGCCGTTGAACTATGCGCCTCCTCCTCTGAAGAATCCATCATGTATTCGGAGCTGGAGGAAGGCGGTACAACTGATAGGGCGACAGGCTGCGCCTCGTCGTCATCCTCTGGAACGGGTTCCCATAGCGATTCTGAGCTGGTGCTAATGATGGGTTCGGCTATAGGGGACCTTGGAATGGACGGCTGGGAAGGGGAAGGTGCAGGTGCGAGTACTGGTTCTGGTTCGGGGGTGGGTTCTGCTGGTGCTGCTGGTGCTGGTGCTGGTGCTGCTGGTGCTGGGAAGGGTTCTGCGGGATGCACTGGGGGCTGAATAAGAGGGCTGGCTGGCTGATGCGGCTCACTGGGAGACCCTGGAGGTGGTCGGTGCAGGCTGAGGAGAGGGGGAATTGCGTCTCCAAATCTCCACCCTGATGGTGGGCTCATGCTTAAGTCCGCCCCCTCTGGCGCTAAATATTCGAGCACGCGCATGACGTTGAACATCATGCGCTGCTCTGCGGACGCTTCCTCAGGCGCCTCCTCAGCCTCGGTCCTTGGGCGCTTTCCGCGTGCACGAGGGGGAGAATCCTTGATAGAAATGGTGACTGGCTCCCCCAGTGGTGCGCGGGCCCTCCGGTGCGCTCCAGTCTGCGCGCGGGTCCTCGCGCGCCTGACTGGAGGCACAACTGGCTCTGGGGCCTCGTCCTCCTCCATCTCCTGCGCGGCCTCTGCTGCTTGCGCACTGCTCTCTGCCATTGGCCTTGGCACTCTGGCCGGCTGCAGGCGGTAGCACCATTCCAATGTGCCATCTTCCCTCACAGCTACCGCCCTGATCTGCAGCATGTGGGCGCGGTCCAGAGGGACAGCCGGCACCATAGTGTGCTCTGGCACCTCGGGCTCTCCATGTAACGCCCGCAGCAGGTGCGTAATAATACCTCCGCAAGTCAGCGGTCCCCTTGTGCTAACACGGCTCCAGTGGACCACCATGTCCGAAACAAATAGCACCTTCCTTCCGTAATACAGCCCCTTTAAGATGTCCAAGTCCAGGAGGTTGATCTTGGGGGCACCATTAAATCGCCCAATGACTGCATAGGCGACCAGGCGCCACAGGTAGAACATCCACAGGTCACGCAGCTCTCGTCCCCTGCTGCGCCCCGCAACAAAGACTGGCCCGGTCGCCATCTCGCGCCAAGCCTCCTGGTTGGTGTGCGTGTCCATGTCTTCCTCGCGCACCTCAGTGTGCGCTTCAGCCTCTTGGCTGAGGCAATGTACCAGACGCCCCTATGTCGGTACCTGATCTCCTGGTTGCCCGCCTCCAGCGATGCCAAAAATTCGCACGTGTCCTCCTTGTCTGATGCGCTGTTGAGTTCCAACAGCGCCTCCCAGCCTGCTAACGTCAGCCTCTCCACAACGAGGTCCTCCAGTCCGACCTCGCGCAGGAAGTCTCTGCTAATGTACGGAGTCCCGTACATGTCCTGCCTCAGAAATGCAGTGTACTTGCTGGCAAAAACAGCTGGGGTCTCCTGGTCCTCGGCAGGCTGCATTGTGGCTGGGGTGCTCGGGTCAACGCTGGTCAACACTCCTCAAACACTTCCAAAAATCCAAACTCCTCCGAATGCACTGAAACTTCCACCAAAGGAGCGCCTACTGCCCGCCTACAAAACCCTCTAAACACCACTCCAATCGGCGCACTCTAACCTGGTGCGATTTCAAAACCCTAGAACACTCCTCCGTACAAAACCCTATTGGAATCGTGCTCAGATCTGGGGGAAAGGTTACCTGGGGGTAGTGCGGCCGTGTGGTCCTTGAATCTCTCTAAACTGAAGCTGGGATGAGTGTCGGACAGCGGGTGGAGGTGTGAAGGCGGGAGCTGCTGGTAACGGTCGAGTGTAAAAGTGCTGAAAATTTCTAAGTCCTGCCCTTATATACCCCCCTGACTGGCGCAGCGGTCCTGCGCACTACTGCTCGACTAAAACAAACTACGAGACCTAGACTAACTAAAAGACACTAGAAAGACTAAAAGAAAGACATAAAAAAGTAAAACGAGTCGGGTTACCTCCCGACAAGTGCTTTGTTTAACGTCGTTGGCTCGACTGTACCTCGTTACGTGCCCAAATGGTTGCCAGCGACCTCCCCCACTCTTGCTCCTGAGTAACCCTGCGCTTGTGCATGTGTTGTGTTCTGCTTGGTCCTGCGCAAAGGGTGAGAAGGGTAGTCAACATGGATAATATGTGAGAAGTCTGCAGTAACGAGGATAGATGAAGAGGAAGAAGAAATGTGAGCAATAGTTTCCAGTTCTCCCTCTGGTGCATCTGGTGGTGCCTCTGGTGCAGCAGCTGGTGCATCTGCTATCTCAGGTTCTGCCAACTCAATGTCGCGCACTGTGTCGTCCCAAGGTTCTCCTAGATACCGTTTGACTCTCTGCCCATTGACCTGAAAACGATGCCGGTGCTCGTTTTCTAACTCGATTGTTGCATAGGGGAAAACCTTGATGACTATGTACGGTCCAGTCCATTTGCTGCGCAGCTTTCCAGGCATGAGCTTCAGGCGTGATGAGAATAATAATACCTGGTCTCCTGGCTCAAAAGTGCGTCTGAGGATATGCTTGTCATGAAACGCCTTTGTCCGCTCCTTGTAATCGCGCAGTCCCTCATAGGCATCCAGGCGCAGCTCTTCTAATTCACTCAGCTCAAACGCTCGCTCCTTTCCAGCCTCATCTAAGTTCAGGTTGCAAATGCGTAAGGCCCAATATGCTTTGTGCTCTAGCTCTACTGGCAGGTGGCAGGCTTTTCCGTAGACCAACCGAAACGGTGAAGTCCCGATTGGTGTCTTATGCGCAGTGCGGTATGCCCACATCGCATCGTCCAGGCGCTGGCTCCAATCCTTGCGCGATGGTCTCACAGTCTTCTCCAGGATGCGCTTGATTTCTCTGTTAGAGACCTCGGCCTGTCCATTTGTCTGAGGATGATAAGCAGTGGACGTCTTCTGGCGCACCCCATAATGCTTGAAAACTTGCGCCACGATCCTGTTGCAAAAGTGCGTCCCGTGGTCGCTGATGATTGCCTTAGGCACCCCGTACCTGCAAAAGATGTTAGTTTTCAGAAATTCAGCGACCGTCTTACCATCATCCTTCCGTGTGGCCTTAGCTTCGACCCATTTGGAGACATAGTCCACCGCGACCAATATGTACTCGTATCCTGCAGATGGGGGAAAAGGCCCCATGAAGTCAATTCCCCATATGTCAAACACTTCATCCACTAGAATTGGCGTCTGCGGCATCTCGTTGCGCGCTGATATGCCTCCCGTGCGCTGGCACCTGTCACAATTCCTGCAATAGCCATATGCGTCTCTAAACAGGTGCGGCCAGTAAAATCCGCAGTCCAGGACCTTCCTGCTGGTGCGCTTGGGACCAAAGTGTCCTCCACATGCGTGCGCATGACAAAACGTCAAAACAAAGTTAAATTCATGGTCAGGCACGCAGCGCCTCAATATCTGATCTGGTCCTATTCTAAGCATATAAGGATCATCCCAAATATAATGCTTGGACTCGTGTTTCAATCTCATGCACTGGGTTTTATTGAAATGCGGAGGAAACGTACCTGTGACCAGGTAATTCGCAATGTGCGCATACCATGGTACCTTACCTGTCAGCGCCATCAGATGCTCGTCAGGAAAAGTCTCAGTGATCTGCCCTGGCTCCTCCTCCTTCACGATTCTGCTCAGGTGATCCGCAACTGTGTTCTTTGTGCCCTTCTTATCCTTGATCTCCAGGTCGAATTCCTGCAGTAGGAGCACCCAGCGCATCAGGCGCGGCTTAGTTTCTTTCTTGGACATTAGGTAGCGGATGGCTGCGTGGTCTGTGTATATGATGACCCTGGCGCCTAGAACATATGCAAGGAACTTCTCTAGCGCAAACACAATTGCCAGAAGCTCCTTCTCCGTGGTGGTGTAGTTCCTCTGCGCAGCTTCCAGTGTGCGCGATGCATAATAGATGGCGTGCGGTTTCTTGTCCACTCGCTGCCCCAGGACTGCACTTACTGCATAATCGCTTGCGTCGCACATCAATTCAAATGGCAGGTTCCAGTCTGGTGCGCGCATCACTGGCGCACTGGTCAGCGCTTCCTTCAGCTCATCGAACGCGGTCCTGCACTCATCAGAGAAATCGAAGCACACATCCTTTTGCAAGAGGTTAGACAGGGGAATACAGATTTTAGAGAAGTCTTTTATAAAACGCCTGTAAAATCCGGCGTGCCCTAAGAATGACTTCACATCGCGCACGCTAGTGGCATAAGGTAGATTAGAAATCAGGTTTATCTTAGCTTTGTCTACCTTGATCCCCTCCTCTGAGATAATGTGTCCTAGCACTACACCATGCGTTACCATGAAATGGCATTTTTCATAATGAAGCACTAGGTTCTTAGAAATACAGCGCGCTAAGACCTTATCTAGATGAGTTAAGCACGCATCAAAGGTACCTCCATATACAGTAAAATCATCCATGAACACTTCTATGCATATACCAATCATATCAGAGAAAATGCTCATGACAAGTCGTTGGAACGTACCTGGCGCGTTGCACAGCCCAAAGGACATGCGCCGAAACGCAAATGTACCGAACGGGCAGGTGAACGTGGTCTTCTCCTGATCCTCAGCAGCTATGGGTATTTGATTGTACCCTGAATATCCGTCCAAGAAACAAAAATAGGGCTTACCTGCTAATCTGTCCAGCATCAGATCCATAAAGGGTAGCGGGAAATGGTCCTTGCGCGTTACTGCGTTAAGCTTCTTGTAGTCAATGCACATGCGCCATCCAGTCTGTATGCGATTGGGAACTAGCTCGCCCTGCGCATTCTCTTCCACTGTGATTCCTCCCTTCTTAGGCACAACGTGCACTGGACTGACCCATTTGCTGTCCGAGATGGGGTAAATGACTCCTGCGTCAAGCAACTTTAGAATTTCCTTCTGCACTACCTCCACCATATTTGGGTTCAATCTGCGCTGAGTCTCTCTGGATGGTTTGGCACCATCTTCTAACAGAATTCTATGCATGCATACGTCTGGGCTCACTCCACGCAGATCTGCCAGTGTCCATCCTATAGCGCGCTGGTTCCTGCGCAGCACCTGTTGTAAACGCACTTCCTGCTCCTCTTCTAATCGTTTCTTTATGATCACTGGCAGGGTGTCCTCATTTCCCAAGAAAATGTATTTGAGGTGCTCTGGCAATTGCTTCAGCTCGACCTTGGGTGCCTGTTCAATAGAGGGCAAGATTTTATTGGTAGTGCAAATATGAACTAAATCGTGTACCTGTCTGAGTTCTGGTTCAGCACTGCTCAGCTCCTCGTCCTGCTCCTCCAACTCTGTCTGTGCCAATGGCTCTGGTCCTATTGTTGCGCTTGCGCATTGCGCATCTGTGACTAAATCATCTAATCTGTCCATTGCGTGCACTGTGGCGTCCTCGTGTGGGTGCTGCATCCCCTTGAATATATTGAAATGGATCTCTTCGCCATCTACCTCCATGGAAAGCGTGCTCCTCCACACGTCTATCTTTGTGCGCGCGGTCATCAGAAAAGGTCTACCCAGTAGGATCTGCGCACTGCTGGTGCTTGATTCACCCTCCAACCTTGGTGACTGTGTACGGTCCTGTCCATTTGCTGCGCAGCTTTCTAGGCATGAGCTTCAGGCGTGATGAGAATAATAATACCTTGTCTCCTGGCTCAAAAGTGCGTCTGAGGATATGCTTGTCATGAAACGCCTTTGTCCGCTCCTTATAATCGCGCAGTCCTTCATAGGCATCCAGGCGCAGCTCTTCTAATTCGCTTAGCTCAAACGCGCGTTCCTTTCCGGCCTCGTCTAGGTTCAGGTTGCAAATGCGTAAGGCCCAATATGCTTTGTGTTCCAATTCTACTGGCAGGTGGCATGCTTTTCCATAGACCAACCGAAACGGTGAAGTCCCAATCGGCGTCTTGTACGCAGTGCGGTATGCCCACAGCGCGTCGTCCAGGCGCTGGCTCCAATCTTTGCGCGATGGTCTCACAGTCTTCTCCAGGATGCGCTTGATCTCTCTGTTGGAAACCTCGGCCTGTCCATTTGTCTGAGGATGATAAGCAGTGGACGTCTTGTGGCGCACTCCATAATGCTTGAAAACTTGCGCCACGATCCTGTTGCAAAAGTGCGTCCCGTGGTCGCTGATGATTGCCTTAGGCACCCCGTACCTGCAAAAGATGTTAGTTTTTAGAAACTCAGCGACCGTCTTACCATCATCCTTCCGTGTGGCCTTAGCTTCGACCCATTTGGAGACATAATCCACTGCGACCAATATGTACTCGTATCCGGCAGATGGAGGAAATGGCACCATGAAGTCAATCCCCTATATATCAAAAACTTCATCCACTAGAATCGGCGTCTGCAGCATCTCATTGCGCGCTGATATGCCTCCTGTGCGCTGGCACCTGTCACAATTCCGGCAGTGATCATATGCATCTCTAAACAGGTGCGGCCAATAAAATCCGCAATCTAGGACCTTTCTGCTCGTGCGCTTGGGACCAAAGTGTCCTCCACATGCGTGCGCATGACAAAACATCAAAACAGAGTTAATTTCATGGTCAGGCACGCAGCGCCTCAATATCTTATCAGGTCCTATTCTGAGCATATATGGATCATCCCAAAGGTAATGCTTGGACTCATGTTTCAATCTCATGCACTGGGTTTTATTGAAATGCGGAGGAAACGTACCTGTGACCAGGTAATTCGCAATGTGCGCATACCATGGTACCTTACCTGTCAGCGCCATCAGATGCTCGTCAGGGAATGTCTCGGTGATCTGCCCTGGCTCCTCCTCTTTCACGATCCTGCTCAGGTGGTCAGCAACTGTATTCTCCGTGCCCTTCTTGTCTTTGATCTCCAAGTCAAATTCCTGAAGTAGGAGCACCTAGCGCATCAGGCGCGGCTTAGTTTCTTTCTTGGACATTAGGTAGCGGATGGTTGTGTGGTCTGTGTATATGATGACCCTGGCGCCTAGAACATATGCACGGAACTTCTCCAGCGCAAACACAATTGCCAGAAGCTCCTTCTCCGTGGTGGTGTAGTTCCTCTGCGCAGCGTCCAGTGTGCGCGTCGCATAATAAATGGCGTGCGGTTTCTTGTCCACTCGCTGCCTCAGGACTGCACCTACTGCATAATCGCTTGCGTCGCACATCAGTTCAAATGGCAGGCTCCAGTCTGGCGCGCGCATCACTGGCGCACTAGTCAGTGCCTCCTTTAGCTTATCAAATGCGGCCCTGCACTCATCAGTAAAGTGGAAGCACACATCCTTTTGCAAGAGGTTAGACAGGGGTATACAAATTTTAAAGAAGTCCTTTATAAAACGCCTGTAAAACCCGGCATGCCCAAGGAATGACTTCACATCGCGCACGTTAGTGGCATAAGGTAGATTAGAAATAAGATCAATTTTAGCTTTATCTACCTTGATTCCCTCCTCTGAGATGATATGTCCTACTACTACACCATGTGATACCATGAAATGACATTTTTCATAATTAAGCACTAGGTTCTTAAAAATGCAGCGCGCTAAGACCTTATCTAGATGAGTTAGGCATGCATCAAAGGTACCTCCATATACGGTAAAATCATCCATGAACACTTCTATGCATATACCAATCATATCAGAAAAAATGCTCATGACAAGGCGTTGGAACGCACCTGGCGCGTTACACAGCCCAAATGACATGCGCCGAAACGCAAACGTACCGAACGGGCAGGTGAACGTGGTCTTCTCTTGATCCTCCGCAGCTATGGGTATCTGGTTGTACCCTGAATATCCGTCCAAGAAGCAAAAATAGGGCTTTCCTGCTAATCTGTCCAGCATTTGGTCCATGAAGGGTAGCGGGAAATGGTCCTTGCGCGTGACTGCGTTAAGCTTCCTGTAGTCGATGCACATGCGCCATCCAGTCTGAATGCGCTTGGGAACTAGCTCGCCCTGCGCATTCTCTTCCACTGTGATTCCTCCCTTCTTCGGCACTACGTGCACTGGACTTACCCATTTGCTGTCTGAAATGGGGTAAATGACTCCTGCGTCAAGCAACTTCAAGATCTCCTTCTGCACTACCTCCATCATATTTGGATTTAATCTGCGCTGAGCCTCCCTGGATGGTTTGGCACCATCTTCCAACAGAATTCTATGCATGCATACGTCTGGGCTTACTCCACGCAGATCAGCAAGTGTCCATCCTATGGCGCGCTGGTTCTTGCGCAGCACCTGCTGTAAGCGCGCTTCCTGCTCCTCTTCTAATCCTTTCTTTATGATCACTGGCAGGGTGTCCTCATTTCTTAAGAAAATGTATTTGAGGTGCTCTGGAAGTTTCTTCAGCTCGACCTTGGGTGCCTGTTCAATGGAGGGCAAGATTTTATTAGTAGTGCAAATATGAACTATATCGTGTACCTGTTTGGATTCTGGTTCAGCACTGCTCAGCTTGTCTTCTTGCTCCTCCAACTCTGTCTATGCCAGTGGCTCTGGTCCTACCGTTGCGCTTGTGCATTGCGCATCTGTGACTAAATCATCAATGCTATCCATCGCGTGCACTGTGGCGTCCTCATGTGGATGCTGCATCCCCTTGAATATATTGAAATGGATTTCTTCGCCATCAACCTCGATGGAGAGCGTGTTCCACACGTCTATCTTCGTGCGCGCGGTCATCAGAAAAGGTCGGCCCAGTAGGATTTGCGCACTGCTGGTGCTTGATTCACCCTCCATTTCTAGCACATAAAAATCTGCTGGGAACACCAGCTCTCCTACTCGCACAAGAACATCCTCTATCATGCCTGCAGGTTGTTTGCAAGACCGATCTGCTAGCTGAATGGTGAGACCTCAGCATTTAGTGGTCCAAGGCGCAATGTCGCATATAGGGAATAGGGTAACAAATTGATGGATGCGCCTAAATCAATCATGCAATTGCTTACTGTGGTTTTACCTAAAGTGCATGGGATGGTGAACGTACCTGGGTCTCGGCACTTAGGTGGTACCTTATGTTGCACGATTGCTGAGGCCTGCGCATTTAGCATTACCTGTGCGCACTCGCCTTTCCTCCTCTTGTTTGTGCACAACTCCTTTAAAAACTTGGCGTACCTAGGGATCTGCCGAACTGCTTCGATAAGGGGAATGTTTATTTCCACCTTGCTGAATAACTCGTATAGCTCCTTGTCCAGCGCTTCCTTCCTAGCCGATGGTGCCTGCACAGGAAAAGGTGCAGGTATATTAGTACGATTCCTGCCCTTGTCTTTTAATTGTGTTATACCTGGCGCTTCGCCCTGCTGGCTTGTGGCTGGCGCTTCTGGTTGCACGTCTGGCTCTGGTTGCGCATTCTTTTCTGCTGGATCCGGGACTTGCGCAGTTGGTTGCGCGGGCGCCTTCGTAGTCTGCTCTGTTCCTATCGTGCGCCCAGTCCTTAGTGTTACTGCATTGACTCCTCCTTTGGGGTTCTGAATCACTTGCGAAGGCAGGTTGCCATCGCTCTTCTTTAGCTCATACACCGTGGTCGCAATCTGTGATAGCT
Source organism: Umbilicus rupestris (assembly GCA_963678935.1). Lineage (NCBI taxonomy): Eukaryota > Viridiplantae > Streptophyta > Magnoliopsida > Saxifragales > Crassulaceae > Umbilicus > Umbilicus rupestris. The sequence continues at coordinate 3,750,917 of OY787618.1, read as the reverse complement.
GCTTCTCAATGGACTCAAACCTCTTGTCATACTTCTCATCATTTTTGCGCACTGTGTCTGCTAGCTGCCCCACGATATCTTCCAAAGATCACCTCGGTTGCTGGTTGTTGTACGCTGGTGCGTCAGTGCGGCGATGCGGTGGATTGTAGGGCGCAGCTTGTTGTGCTGATCCGTGGACTGCCTCTGGAAATTATTTTCCTCCTTCCATCTAAACCCATTTGCGGCTAGTCCAAAGCGCGGCTGGTTCTGTCTCTGTGGCCCTCTGTTATCCCATCCTCCAAGAGCATTGACATCTCCAGATTCTTCAAAAAGTGTGGGACATTCATCAGTTTTGTGCTCGGTGGACCTGCAGAATTCGCATACCTTTGGTGCAACTGGTTGTGCGCTTTGCGCACTCATCAACTTCTGCAGCATGGCCTTCATTTCCTTGATCTCAGCGCTTGTTTCTACCTGATGCACAGAACGAGCACGACTATTTTCAAGTGTTAGCTGATGTCTTACCTGCCCAGCAGAGTCTTCTATCAGCTGCCACGCGTCTTCTGGATACATGTTGCAAATGTCGCCTCGTGCGCATGCGTTCAATAATCTCAGCTCCATGGGTAGCAGTCCATTCAGGAAGTTCTCTATCAGCACATTCTGGGGTAGGCCATGATTGTAGCAGTTGGCCTCTAGCTCCCTGAAACGCTCGTAATACTCTGACAGAGACTCTCCTGCGCTCTGCCTTGGCGCGGCCAGTTCCCTCCTGAGTAGCGCGATCTTTGCTACGGGATAGAATTTATCCAGGAACTTCTTCTGCAGCTGCTCCCATGTGTGAATTGATCCGGCTGGTAAGTTCATCAACCAATGTCTGGCTGTGTCACACAACGAAAATGGGAATGCCTTCATCTTCAGCGCCTCATCGCTCTCCCCTTCGGTCTTCATGTTCTCGCAAATGACTAGGAACTCTCGCACATGCTTGACTGGATTTTCGTTGTTCATCCCGTGGAACTTGCGCATGTGATGAATGAGCGAGGTCCTTAGTTCAAAATGTCCGTCTGGCGGAAGCACGATGCACCATGGTTGGTTAACTGTGAGTGGGGCTGACATCTCGCGCACCGTTCTGCGTCGCGCGGCCTGTTGCACGGGTGGCGCATGATATACTTCAGCGGCCCTCCTTGGTTCAACCACGCGCTGCACTTCCTCTCTGAACAGGGCTGCGCGGTTATGTGCTCTGGCTTCCTCTGGGGTTCTGTCCCCTAAGTTGTCCCCAACGACACTGTTATCCTCCATGACCTGTTCTAAATCTCAAAGAAAACGAAATTAAAAGATAACTAATGCTGCTGCGTCTGTCAGTGCGCAACTAGAATCTGCGCAGCGCAACTGTTTCAAGGTTGCGCAGGCTAATGGTGATTGCGCGCTGTCGGAAACAACAACGAGAAAACAAAACAAACTGAAAATGACTAGTTACTAAAAAAAGGAAAAAAACGTAAACTAGCTAAAACTTAGTTGTGTTGCTCCCCGGCAACGGCGCTAAAATTTGATCGCGCGTCGTTCTACGCGTCAAATTAATCTTTCCTCTTCCACTAGTACAGCGGTTAAGCCAGGGTCGATCTCCACAGGGAGCAAGCAGTTCAGTTTTAACCAGTGACCTACACTTACGAAAGCTGGGGGTGTGAGTGATTGGGGTTGCGCTATGCGCGAGTAACAGTCGTAAACGCAGGAATTGCACTAGACGTGCGCAGGCAGTAGAGATTAAGTACTATGACTATGAGAAGTATCGGCGCAGACAATCTTCTATGAGTGTATCCCTTATCATTGACTCTAAACGTCTATAGCTTGATGTTACTTAAGTTAGTGTCCGGTCAAGGCTTTCTAACATGTGCGCATGTTCCGATCAAAGTTCATGTGCTATTAATTCTTGAACTAAACAACTACGAATCCGATCAAGGTAGTAATTGCCTATCCTAGCGCGTTACTCCTAGTTGGCACCGTCAGGCTATTCAACTTGTTTAACAAACAACAGCAAGCAACAAGGGTAAGATTGCGGTTCAAGGCTTCCCCTACTCATGCAACTAGCTGCCAACAATGTGCACAGAATTAATATAAGCAAGCAGGCTATGCATTAAGCGCAAGTCTCAAAGGAAATACTCATAGATTCATGCCCAACCGATACTAAGCGTTTAGCTAGACATGCTAGTAGTAAACATCATAGAAACAGTAAATAATAAGTAAGGTGTCCAAGAAAACAATAGCAAACAATGCGTGCAGGTTGCAGTCTTGGCTGGCGCAGTCGGCTAGCGCAGATCCTCTCAGCAAGCTCGTGTGTTTTCCAGTTCTGCTGCGCAGTGCCTCCTTGGTGTAGGAATTGCGAATATGTGATGATGATCAAACCCTAGCCTTCTTCTCTTCTTTATATACTGCTCAAGAGGTTCATTCTTAGCAACTTCCAAATCTGGTCGTGTCAGGATTTGGAAACACCACCATCTGCGCCTGGCGCACGGCATTGGTTAGCGCAATCGGTTAGCGCACCGTGGTCGACTCTGCCAATTCTTCTGTTTGCGCCGCTAGCTCCGCAGGCTGTGTGATGCGCGTCCTAAACGCTGCCTGTTAGCGCGTATCCGACTTAGGCCCTCGTTTTGCCCTGTAATACAAAAACACTGGAAACCAGTAATCTTGTACACAAAATAATGCAAACAAGCATAAGGTTATGATCTAAATAATGCGTATAAATAGGCTCTATCAGTGGCCGGTGGCGGTGGGATGAAGGGGAGGTGGCCGGTGGTGTTGTGATTTGGCGATGCCGATTGAGGCTGCGATTTGGGGATGCGGATTATCGGATTGAGGGTGAAGATTGAAGGTTGAAGATTGATGGAGGATTTATTAGTATTAGTTAATATTTAATATATATTTAAATAAAAAATTTATAAAATTTTAGGGGACCCCGGGACCCCCGTGGACCCCCTCTGGTCACACAGATTAGCTATCTCAGCTCAATTTGATCACAAAGATTAGCCTACTCTGTCTACTACAAACAACATTGTATAACAGGTTGCTATAACAACTTACTTAATCAAGCTGCTTTCCCGTAGCACAAGTCTCCGACTCTCCAAGCTCTTCCAGCTGCTTAGTCGGACCTCTGCGATTTCTCTTAACTCCGGTGATGCCCCCCTTGATCAGTGAACTCATGCAAGTTATCAGGAACTTTTCTTTGCTCTTCGATCGTCTGTGACTGGCTCACCCGTGACGATTCTTCATAGGCTTGTATTTGATCTTCAACAAGACTTCGCTCTAGTTGAACTTCGATGGTCAAGCTTCAATTAGACTCTGGCAGTTGTGATCTCTCTCAGCTTCAGTAGTGACAACACTATCTCATTGCTCTTTGCTTATCATTCTTGCTTATTGTTTATCTATGTGTGTTTTTATTCCCTTGCGTATGACGCTGCCCATATATGCTGGCAGCCCACGAAGATTATGGAAATTCTAGCCTTGTGATCTCGATCTGAAATTTCAAGTGTCTCTACTTATGCAGATTTGTGAACTAGCAGTTGCTGCAGCACACTCTTGTTCACTTAACTGTAGGCACAGCAGACAATGAATGGGACACAGATTTGTTCACCCAGTTCGGCCAATCTGCCTACGTCTGGGGAGGACTATTCTCCAGTCCTCAATCCACTCAACCAAAGGTTCAAAGCACACTCGGTTACAACGCACGCAACCTATGCTACTTTAACCCCGTGTGAACTACTCAACACAATCAGAACAAGCTCTGATTTGTGCCAGCACACCCTCTACAATATGTCAGTCTAGAATAGCTACAATTCTCTCAAAGAACTCAGCCTATTCTATACTACACTACTCAGCAGGGTTGCTGCAGCAACAGCTGTAACACCAGCTGAAGCACAATGTCCGCGTCGCTCCAAGGCCTCCTGCCGAGCCGATCGAACCACTCCAAGAGCGCTGCACACTCTGAGTAACTCCCCCTCACTCAGTGACCACCTGCCACTAGTGAGTTCTTCCGCACGAACCTCGACCGAGCCTTCCACCCGTCAGTTCTTCCGCGGCTGCCTTTGATCAACCAACAAGCTCCACAGCTCTGAATTGGCTTCCAGATCAATGCACGAATCAGTCTCTGCAAGACCTGATTCTCCTCTGCAATGCTCACCACAGCTCAGCGCTCAACACTCTGCCCGTGCGTGATGATCGAAGAATATGTCCGCCACACACAAAAGATCTTCACTCTGAAATCCGTGTAGGCACTCGTGTATCACTCAGCTTCGATCACCCTTTCAGCCCTAACACCTTCTGCTTAAATACCCACACCACTTTAAGCAATTTCCAGGTTTAGGCAATTGACCCACAAGATCAATTATCTCCTAAAATCTAGGAGATTAGATTTGATTAATATCTCTAATGCAAATCTCCTTCTCTGACTAGTAATCCTTGCTTGAATATGCTCAGCAGCATATTAGAAATTCTTCTAAGCACTTTCACAAGGCTGCCAAACCTTCAAAACTCTCCCAGCACAAAACCTGCTACTCGGACAGTTGAACTAGCACTTGAACCAGCACCTGCTGCAGCATCCCCTGCTGCAGCTGCTGCTAGTTTACTTCTGCTGGTAGGAATACTTCAGATACTCTGCATAGGGTTTCTAGCCCTTCTGAACATGCCCAGGTTGCTGCTGCATTTGGACAGTTGATGCAGCTAGTTGAACAAGCTCCTGCTGTAGCATACCCTGCTGTAGCTGCTGCTAGATCAACTCTGCTGCCTGCTTGATTGTTTGAGCTGCAGCAGCTCCTTGTTCACTTGTGCTGTAGCTGTTTGCTGCTGCTGGAATTTCCTAAATGCATTAGGAAACAATCCCATCAATTCTAAGGAAGATCCTCCAAGATCTCTACAAGATCATATCTCCTAATTTATAGGGATTTTGATTTTCCAATCAAATCTTCATTCAACAAATCTGCCCTTGTTCTTGAGAGACACTCCAGAAATATTCTCCTGAATATTCAGCTCTTTCCGAAAGCCCTTCGGTCCACTGATTTATTGTTTGAATGCAATCTCCGAGAAAGCTGAATTTATGCTACAGCATTTGTGCTGCAGCATCTGCTGTAGCACAAGCTGTCTGAAGGTGTGCAATACTTCTGCTACTGAACTTCTGCTGCTCTTCATCAGCTATTTTCTTTCCATACTTGCTGTAGCAAGCTCTAGTTCACTTTGTAGGAGTTTGTCAATGATGCCACATACCATCACACGATCTATTCCAAGATCTTAGCAAATTGTTGAGATTTAGTTGTAACAACCTCTTTTCTAAAAGCAATTTAAGAACCGTATCTTTTCCAAGATCTTTGTAAGTTGTTAGAAATTCTATTGTTGCGGCTGTTTACTGATTAGATATCTTCGGTCATCCTCGAAAAGTCCTCAGTTGGCTGTCTTCATGTTGCTCCAGCTACTTGTTTCATAGGTTGCTGTAGAACCTCTTTAGACCAACTTGTAGTAGGTTTGTCAAGGATGCCACTATCCTTAATAATCTCCCCCTTGGCATTTATGCAGAACCCAAGAACTTGTTTAACTCTTTTCCACCTCGTCTGTCCGCTTCCTCGGTGGCTTGCTCTGATATTGTTCCTCCTTAAAGACAATCATTTAAGAGAACACAACCACAAAATAACTATAGCTAATGCAACACAATTCACAACTAGCTAAGTCTTAAGATTCTAACTAATAGAGTTCAGAGTAGCAACGTCTTGGCCCACACATGGCTCAAAAACTAACTAACAATTCAATCTCAATGCAACGCAAAACAAACAATAATGTTCTTCTTCTCCCCCTTTTTGGCAACAAATGTCAGGGGGTCATGGATCAATTTGGAGCGACTGAGTTTAGCATCATCTTCACTATCCGGAGGGGGCATCTCGGAAGCTGGATACCCCACACCGCACAGAAGGCTCACTATTTGTGCACACAGAGCAGGGTCCTTCTTGGCTTCCATAGTCAGGTGTGCCAGTTCAGACTTCAGATGGCCGACAATTGCGCATGCAAGGCTGCTTGAAGAGATAATGCGCCAGACTCTTCTGGTGCTTGAGCTTCATTTTGGACTGGAGCTGCTTTCGACATCATGGGGTCTTTCTTCAGTTACGCCCACAATATATGGTTTTCCTTGAACAACTTGTGGTCCACCATGAGGATTGGAGGCTCTTCAGAGAGGCCATCAGCTTGCATCTTGATCTTCGGGTGTTGAGAGGTGATAAACTCATATATGAGCGAGGGAAAAACAATTCCCTGATTGGTCTTTGAGGAAACAGCAGGATGTGCAGAAATTTGGGAAAAAAATGATGTCCTAGATAAATTTTTACCTTTTGACCGATAGCGTTCAACAGCTGTTCCAAAGCTTTGGTAACCTTGCCTCGGTGGGAGTTTGGTATCCGGGGATAGATTGTAGAGGAGAGAGTACTTGGTTGTCAGGTCAGC